>JAZGTK010004605.1:0-24138 GCA_036877625.1 Ambastaia sidthimunki
AAACAGTGATCTTTGTCTCATCACTCCAGAGTATAGAGTCCCAGTAGTCTTCATCTTTTTCAGCATGGGCCCTAGCAAATTCTAGGCGTGCTTTTTTGTGCACTAAAGGTTTTCTGACAAATGTAGTGGGGTGTACTCATTTATGCTGAGCACTGTATATATATATATAAATTTTTGGATCACTTTTGCTACAATATTTTGACTGATATGTAAAGCTTTGTTGATCTTCTTGTAGCCCTCATCTTTTTTGTGTAACGAAAATGATTTCCTTTCTCAGATTTAGTGACATTGTCCAATCTTTTGGTCTGTACTGTATATATATATATATATATATGATCTGAAGTATTAATAGGTTTTTCTCAGAATAGATTATGTAGTAGCTGTAGTAAATACCTTTTAATCACATATAGCACTCCATTTTATGTGCTACACAAAAACTATTTTCAAGTTGCTTAGTCACACAAATGTCTTATCACAGAAATATTACAATTCCACTGAGTGATAATAATATTACATTTCCACTAAGTACTTATTTTCTCAACAAACCTAGGCATCACTAATCTCTGCCTGAGGCCTGAAAAAGGTGTCCATATACAAGACTAATAATGCCATAAGAAAAAAATATTTAAATGAACCCATCCTAAAAATCAGGCAGGTCAGATCACCAGCTAATAAAGACACACATATGTCCACATCAAGTGGCCTCTGTATGTGGTCAATTGATAGGATCTCTGTTTCCCACACAATATTTAAATTAGGCCTGTGATGGAAAAATTTGCACAGGTGCAAAGTCAAGAGGATGTGCAAGGTGTTTTTTCACCTTTTAATTGCGGGGCTACATGTTTCAAGCCTTGTAAATGAGGAGAAGATTGCAAATGATAACATACTGCATAGATGTCAGCAACAAAACCGTAAATGACAGATACATGAGTTGTGGCCAGTTGTGGTGGGAAAATTAAGCATCCTTTGTAGACAATGAACAGCTGTGCTTTTGGTGCTTTCAGGTGCAGAAGGAAACTTTCCAGTATATATGCATTCAAATGCGACCTTGATTGTCCCGCAAAAACAGGCAGCTACATGCAACGATTCTTAGTGGAGAAAATCTGGGTGGGGTTTTGTGTGACACGACCCGTGAATAAAGACATGAAGGCTGGATTGCGCTTACATTACACTGTACCGGGACACACAGGTCAGTGTTTTTTCAATGTGTGGACAACATGAAAATGTGGACAACACATTTTCTTAAATTTTACCTTTTTTTTACCCATGTCACTCGCTCTGCTTGCTGTTTATTTACATTTTACATGTTTTACATGTGAAAAAGTAAATTTAGCAAACACTGATTCTTATATTTAATAGAAAAATGTTCAGCTACACATTCAGTCTTCTTTAAATGTGGAGGAGGCTAAGTGAGAAGTGAAAAAGCGGTCAGAGGATAGTTTCTGAATAAATGTAAGTTTTCTTTTCACTTTCTAACTTTTTATTGCATTTCGAGTGAGAATTTAGTTTTGTGGTTAAATATTTACTTGGTTATTGCTAAAGCTTGTGTTCTTTTCTATTTTTATTACATTATAACCAAAATCAAGCTAAACTGATGACACCAGATGGCAGTAATGGGCTGCTGGTGACCTAGCAACAACATCACCTGCCTATAAAACCTATGCAAAAATGTTATAGGAGGTGCCTAAAGTCACTGTCTGATAGCACAGCCAGGCAGCAAGCTGTTATTTTTAACTAAAGGAATGAAAATAATTTCTGCACTTCAACACTATGTAAAAAACACTGTAGGATGATTTTAACTTGTATTAACCCAGAACATTCCTGTAAAGCCCTCTTTAGTCTCTCCACGGTTGTGTATTAACATCCTTCCATCTGTTTATTACTCACTGTCAGTTGTGTCAGAGTCGTTGCTACTGGTGGAGTACTTCCTCCTCTTCATCTCATTCTCCATCTGTCAGGAAAGAAAGGATGACCAATTATCAAACACTGGAACGATGACTGAAAACCATGCAGAGAAGACATGAAGCAAACCAGATGCAAGTAATCTGACATTGTAGTGCAAAAAATGTGTGAATTACACATATGCGCTGTGTTTATTTAACAGTCACACAAAGAAATGTTGGTTATGGCCTCCACTTGCTGTAAGCAGATTTATGTGACAATAAAACATTGCTTTTCCTATTTATATTGGTCTCCTTGTTTCTACTCAGACAGTAAAGATCTTTACTTAACAATAGACTTCTTGCTCACATGACTGTTTTTATATAAAGATTTCCATAAACCTGATTAAATAATCAGTTTTAAATTAATTGTAGATTCTGAAGGTAATGTTTACATGTAAACCCTGCAATTCGAATATAAATAATCTGTTCACATATGAATCACGTTTTCCAAACTTTTTGATGCATGCAATGAGTGTGATTTTGTGTCAGTATTGACATAAGCTGTTAAAGTCAGCTATAATTTAATAGGACTCACTCATAACCATAATCATTACACTATATCATTTGGGCTTAAAAACTTCTATAACTTCTATGTTCTATAAAATCAGAGTAATATGTCAAACCACTGCTCAATTAAACAAACCACTGTAATTATGTAATTTTCTAATATATCTCCAGAGATAATTCTGACAGTACAATGTTGTAACACTTGCCTGTTATATAATTTTTACCAGTTACTTCAAGTTACTTCAATTCGCATGAAAATAGGTATCATCTAATAATTAATCCCTGAAGGGTGTAATGGGAACCCTGGGCACATAGCCCTGCCAAGGCCTTAAAATAAGGTGAAAATCCTGGTTCGAACTGAAGGCACTCATTGGACACAGTGCCTGCAAATCCCCAACTCTCTTGATAGAAGTGAGCGTGGTCAGGAGGGCCGTCTTTTCAGAGAGGTCAATAAGCTCAATTAAATCCAAGGGCTCAAAGGGAGGGCTGTAGGGACCAAGGACAGATCCAAAGAGGGTATTAGGTGTGTCCTTGGAGGGTTCAACCTCCTAGCACCCCTAAGGAATCTGACTATCAGATCATAGCTTTTTTCCCATCCAGTGTAACGTGATGTGCTGCCATAGCAGCTTCGTACACCTTCAGGGTGGAGGGAGAAAACTGTCACTCCAGCCTCTCCTGTAGGAAGGTAAGCACGGATCCTATAGGGCATGTCCATTGGTCCTTCCCCCAGGAAGAACACCAGTCCACAAAAAGATTCACTATAGAGCGTAGAGCTACCTAGCAAAGGGGGCTCTAGGCTTAGTGAACCGTCTGTGGTAAATCACCTAGGTCTTCCATGGTCTGTCCAAAGACCAGACATGGAGATTCCAGAGGTCTGGCCTGGGGTGCCAGATTGTGTCCTGTTCCTGAGACAGATTCCTGAGGGGAATACACCAGGGAGGAGCTGCTGAAAGAAGCATCAGCTCCAAGAACCAAGTCTGATTTGGTTTGAAGAAATGGGCCACCATCCAGACATGCTCCTCCTACAGCAGTTAGGTGTCACGTTTTTAATGCCATTTTTTTTTTTAATAAGTGTAAAAACAACAACAAAAATATATATATTAGGGATGCATCAATCCAATATTTTATTATCAGAATCGTCCGGACACTGGCCAAAACTGCTTAACTGGATATCGCTAAAATTGTTCTAAATCCACTATTATACATCACCCTTAACAATGAGATCAATGTGTTGAGTGACATGCTGTAAAGAGAGATGTTGCAGGGCTGTACAGTTATGAAAAAATCTGCTGTGTAGTGAATGAATATATGCCAGTATCACCCAAGAGACACAGTTTTGCTTGTGTGTGAGACAGAGCCGCTTGTTTGTCTGATCTGACACCTGTTTCACACTGAACATGTAAGCAAAGTTTATTTTAGTATCAATGTATATAACTTTAATAACTGTTTTATCCACATTACTTTCCTTACTGTCAGTGTAGTGTGAGTTAAAGACAGGAAAACAGTCCATTATTCTTTACTTCTACACTGGAGGATGAGCTACAGACTTTAGTTACACTCAGTCAGCCACTGCTGGACAGTAGGGCTGCTCAATTATTGGTCAATATCGAAAACACAACTATTTAACAAAATTACTTACTGACTTTGGAAATACTTCATTTATTGTTTTTAAAAAACAGCAAATGTGAAATTTTCCTGCATCCCTTCCTTTCTCTGACTGTCGCTGAACCCTGCAGGGCATCTGCTCTCCATCACCTGCGTCACTGACCTTATTCTCACAAGACTGTGACGCACTCTAATATTCTGAGTCATAATGAGCTGCTTGTGAAGATAGTATCGGCTTCCAAATTACATTATTTTAATCCCGAAATTCCAAATCGAAATTCGATATATTGCGCAGTCCTACTGGACAGAATAATTTCCAGCATGATGTGACAATGTTTACCCTCTCACTCTCATACTATATCAACATATAACTTCTCTGTACCTCAATTTGCACAAAACTACACTGATGAAAATTATAAACGCAACACTTATGTTTTTGCCCCCATTTTTCATGAGCCGAACTCAAAGATCTAAGACTTTTTCTATGCACACAAAAGGCCTATTTCTCTCAAATATGTTTCACAAATCTGTCTAATTCTGTGTTAGTGAGCACTTCTCCTTTGCCAAGATAATTCATCCGCCTCACAGGTGTGGCATATCAAGATGCTGAGTAGACAGCATGATTATTGTACAGGTGTTGCCTTAGGCTGGCAACAATGAAAGGCCATCAATTTTACATTAATAAAAAAGAATTCACATTTTGTGGGAACTTTTGTTATGTTGGCTTGAGAAACTTAAATTTGATTTAAACAATATTTGTAGTGCTTGCGAAGCAAAGAATCACTGTTACTCTCTTGCATACTTCTTTTTCTGGACAAAACTTTGGTACATAACTTGTCCTGCACCAGTTGGCGTAGACCTATGAACGATGGGGTCAAATTGACCATCTTATTGAGGAGAGATGTGCTATGATGCTATGAGATGTGCTATGTCACAACTCCACACCAGAATGTCGCAGAGACATTCATATCACAGCTTAGCAAGCAGCAACAAATGGTGATATCAAATGATATAATCAAATGAATAAGCCATATCTCATCATTAGAACATTGTAAAGAAATTTGGGTGGGTCTTATTTGACTGGGGCTGTCAGTGAGCTTTAGGAATTGGCTAGCAACACCCAAACTACTACCACAGGTACCTTAGCAACTGCATAATATCAACCTAGCAATCCCCCCAGGTATCTTGGTAACAGCCTAGCAACCACCCCAAGTACCTTATCAATCGCATAGCAACACCCTTGCAACCACATAACAATTGCATAGCAATTTGCTAACATCATAATAAATCTTGCTAACATCAAAAACATTGATAACATCAGTTATGTAATGCTTAAACATGATAGCATGATGATAAATCATACTAGCATCATACTAGTTCGTATTAAAACAAGCCAACTTCATGCAAAATATATACATGCTAGCATCATGTTAAAACATGTTAAAATTGTTGCAATATTCTGGCAAGTTGACAAGCACATCCACATTTTCTTTAGAAAATGTTTTCTTTAGAAAATGTACCTATGTATTATTACTTTTACTATTCTGAGTCTTGTTTATTAACATTAAACAGATTTATCATCATAAATCTGAGTCTATTATCATATCTTGTTATTATTTTCTGTTACTCTCTTACATCATTTTTAGGACAAAATTTGTCAGAGAAAAAACAACCATTTGTCATAGACCTATAAATGAGGGGTCAAATTGACAGGCTTATTGAGAAAAGGTGTGCTGTGACTTTTATAAGCGATCAGGTTTACGATGTTCATCCAGTTTGTGAAAAAACTCCATAGACTAAACAAATGGTAACATTTTTAACTTCATAGCAACATTAGAACTTTGTGGAGAAAAGTGGGAGGCCTCTATCATTCAAAACGCTCGTCTTAGCTTACCCTGATATGGTAAGTTTGTAATAATGATTTATAATTTAAGGTGTCGTTACGATTTCCCAGGAGAAATGTAGGTGCTGGAATGGTGAAGCGTTTGTAGCACGATCTAACAGCAGTTGTTTAGAATTTAAACTTGTCATCCATGTTAATAAAATAACTGAAAAAAGAAAATAACTATTTGGAGTTCCTGCAAGTTCCTTGCAATTTTATGCTTCAAACAGAGAGCAATTGTGAGGCAAAAGTTACAGATTGCATCTTAACCGAATTCGAAGGTAAATTGTGTAATTTCTGTAGCAATCACAAGGAATTTAATAATTCTGGTCTTTACTTCCCATAGAACAAAAATATTTTTAAGACATTGCATTTACTGCTCTCAAAATGAGATCAATTCAGATTTCAGAATCAGAAATAAAATGAATCCAATTCTTGCTAAATGTATGAATCAAATATTTTCTGACCAACAAGTACAGTTCCTTAATGATTCACTAAATGATTTTTAAATAAATCATCACCTCTAGAGTTTACAGTGGTGGTGAGGTACTTTGCAACCAGTGCAAAAGTTGTGGGTTCGATTCCCAAGTAGCACATGTACATGTCCTCACAATGTAAGTCGCTTTGGACAAAAGCATCTGCTAAATGCATTAATGTAATGTAAATGCAGTTTGAAAGAAAGACAAGATCAGTTTATATATTCTATGTAAATATTATGGTGAATAAATAAAAATAAAAAATGTTTGTAGGAAATTACCAGCTGAAATTGTGAGCACAGAACATGCACAAAAGGTGGCTGATAGTAAAAACAAATTTCAAGCCATTCAGATTTCTTACCAGCTGATTTTTAATAGCATTTCATTAATTGATTTTACAATTATATATCATCTTCATTATTTCCTAGGTTCTGTGTTTTCAGTTTTAATTTTTGTATTTAGTTTTGTTTAATTTGATCCATCAAATATTGTTTAGTAATCATGATAAGCCTAGTTATAGGTCATAACCCTGACATCCACTAAAAAGGGAAGAATGTGACTGTAAGTGAATTGCACTTACATTCTTAATGGTGACTTGCTTTGAACATTTGGCAAGTCTAAGTCTACATTTAGTCTGGAACAGATCATTAATATCTCATGAATCTGGCATGACGAGTTACTCACTGTGACATCCAATAAGAAGGCGAGAAAACCTTTAGACTGACAATGCATGCTGGGCAGGCAAGCTGGATGGTGAAGCAGGTAAGTTATCTTACTTTCAGCACAAACTTAGCTGAAGTTTTGCTTCTGTTTACTTTCAAGACCATGAGGCCCTTTGCTCTTGCAGGACCTTTAATCCAAACCATTTAAATAATGATTTATAAAGGGTTGCTGCAAGAGTCTGATCATTCCACAGAAGAGAAACATTAAAGAATTTGTTTAACATTTTTTACAACAATGGAATCACAAGTTATGTGTTGTTGGCCAGACCATCAACAACTTACAGTATATTGCCAAACAGTACATTGCCAAATACAGATAAATGAAAAGTATTTAGCCTCAAACATTCAGCTCTACTGTTTTTGTTTTTGCTCACTGCATCATGAAATGCATCCACTGAAATGCAGAGGGTCATGGAGCTGATGCAGAGGGTCATGGAACAAATATCTCAAATATATGACATAAACTTTACCTGCATTGTAAGGGGACTCATAGTAGGGAATATAGCCCCTTTAAACTAGTAAACAATCTAGTTCCAAACCAAACAAACCAATTTCATGGGGTCACTGGGTCAAAAATCCTAGAAAATAAACAATTCTGCCTCAACACTGTAGTACTGCTTAATATTTATGTGAAGGGTGGGGATGCGACAGAGTGCAGGATATGAGCATTTCACTTGAGCTGAGAAACTGAGCACAAACATGAGAATTCTGGGTGAGAGAGTCGACTGCAGTCCCCCAAAGAGACATATTCAGCTGTTCTCCTCCACAGCAAAGCCAATGTTACTATTTTTAGAAACAAATGAGCAAGAGAAAAAGAGAAACTGACAGAGCAGAAGTGCTGGAGACAGAAGAGTCCAGCTAAAACACTTCATCATGGGTACCACAGCAGGGTAAGGGTCTCTTCAACATTACTCACACAAATACCACTCAATGGTTTACTGTACAACAATATTTTAAAGGATAACAGTGATTGAACATTATTGATAATTGTCAAAAAATAAACAGTCTACATATCTACGGGATGCACCATCTTTTAAAGACGTGATGCTCATGATAGAATGCTCAAAAACGCAACTCAGCAACTAAATATGTCTACCAGATTGTGTGTGTCTGTAGTATTGATGCTTTAAAAGGATAAATTAAAAGACACAACTTTTCTAAGAGGATTTTAACAAGAAAACTGTCCAAGTCTGCCAGCACACAAAGTACCATATTTATACACAACACAAATCAGGCTAGTAAAAAAGACTTACCTAAGACTGCCTAAGAGTCATGGTGGCCAACTGTCTCTACTTGGATGACTATGAAACCACACACAGCAATCTTGGCCATTTGTGCACCTTTAAGTACACTCAAAGAAAACCAGTCAGGCAGCAGAGCTCTCTTAAAGCAACCTGAATTCTTCGATATTCACTGAAAGTATTTCTCACTTCTCAGTATTTGTTCAATTTTTGAAGAGCCTCTTAAATTCCTAAAAGCCTCTGAAACATGCTTCAGTTCCCCATCACACAGGTGACTGATGAAATTCTTTAAATATTCTTTGTCTCGGGCTCTCGGACGAGCAGTACTCTGCTTTATAAATCAAAAATACTGCATGAGTCATCTCTCTGGAGAAGGATATTCATCTGTTTTTTCAGACATCACCCTGGCCTGAGCTAGTAGACCTTGACAAGTGAAGTCAGTGCATCAGGACCACGTACGCTTTGTGTTATGGATGAACATTTAAGCTATAATCAAACAGAAGCAAACACAGCATGACTGGTTGTCTAAAAAGAGACATGTCCAGCACAGCCTTTCTAGTTGGTATTTTGACACAATACCCTATGAAGTCTTGTGTTGTGAGAGGTCATGGCTGGAAGTGAGGGGGTAACATCAGAGTGAGGAACTCCCACAGGCAGTTCATTCACAAGTAACTACCCAAGCTCACCCCCATGTGGGAAATGCACTCGTATAACAATACTACCATGTGACTGCCTTGCCTCCTTCTCCACCAATCACACACCCCAGCCAGGAACACACACGTTGAATGGATATAGCTGCTCTACAGCTCAGATTAAGGTAAATTCATAAAGGATGGCATAAAAAATAAACAAACAAACCTAGTGCCAAAGTTTTCACATACAGATTCTTGTGTGACAATGATTAGCTTCCAAGTACTATTACTAGTACTTGGAAGCAAGTACTTCCAAGTACTGAGTATTATAACCTCAACTACATATTGAATATGCATCTATTGACACACAATGACTTATCCACATTCTTCACGATTTTTAAAACACTCCACAATAAAAATGTTGTTCAATATTGTTTAACTAAGTGGTTCTTATGTTATCCAGGTAACCCACTACATGTTTAATGCAAGGGGATTTGGGTAAGAGCTGGATGATGGAGGAATGTTCCAGAACAGACTTAAGTAGTCAAAAGACTAAGAATAACAAATAAAAAGCGTTTCAGTTTATCCATACGTATGACTAGAATAACAGTGAACGGCAGCGAAAAACATAATGACGATGTGCAGAAAAACGGTCGTGTTTACAGCTCGTCAAACGCAGTCTTTGAAGTGAATAACAGTTACGCCCCCTCTGGTGTGATGTCACGCCGCTGTCTGCCGTGAGCAGAAGACTTAGGGGGCGTGGCTCATGACCCGCACGGCTTGTTTATTAATCTCTTCACAGATGCATGCTAGGTCATTCAGTGTTCATAACGTGTTACTAAAACTAGCCCTGATCCAAGCTTAAAAGATCCGAGTTTAAGATGTGAAATGCACTCAGTGTACTGCGCTTGCACAAATTTTGTCATTATCACTTTACATGCTGAGTAAAAACAGCAGCCACGATAAAAACTCGTCATCATCTTGCAGAAGTGTTTACCGACCATAAAACCACAGATAGTACAAGAACAGACAGCCAACATGCAGAGCTGTATATTCACATTTCAATAACAAATCACATTGTTTTCGCGCACGATTCTTAATCTACGAATAATCTCTATACAGCTAGTCAAAAACTAAACTTGGTATTAGTCAAGACAGCGTGAATCAAACACACCCGACTGCTGTAAAACATTCATCTGACCTACATGAAGCAAAAAAACCCGTCCTGAAATTGCGCGATGCTGTGCGTTCAGAAAACACGGCACATTTTTCTCGCTTTACCTTATTTACGGTTTGCTCGAGAGGGCGTGATGTCCTCGCTGGACGCAAATGGACAGAAATCAAAGGATCATGTGAGGCCAAGCACATGTAGCTCACTTGAGCACACTGTATTGGTGTGGCAGCACGGCGGATGATTTCACCTCCGGAGCCCAAATAAAAGTTACTGTCGTCCAATTTAATCCACAGCGGCTCCGATCCGACGGCATACTACGTCGTTCTGCGATGCCTTCCTACGCAGTTATCCTCTGAGTTCCTAATATTGTTGCTCCTGCACTTACGGCAACGATTATCCTCTCGTCCGAAGAAAAAATGATTATTTCCTCACAATTCTGCAAAGAGAAGCTCACCAATCGCTCGCTCGACGTGACAAAACATCGATTTCCCTCGCAAAACAGTTTTGAATTGCAATAAGCGTCTAAATTCAATACAGTGTCCGTCAAGTGAGACGTTTACATGTTTTATTCCCCTCACCCCAAACAGGTGATTTTATTTTGACGTGAACAGGACAGACTGGGGTGAGGGAGATCTCGGCAACATAAGATCGCACTTACTGTATAACTCTTTTGGCGCCATATTAATGACGTACCAAAAATTTTCCGTTACCAGCGCGCGGCGAAAGCGCCGTTTCTGCTTGCGAGTGTCACGCGTGGTAATAAGAAAACGGCGAGAGAGGCTTTTGCGTTACCTGTCAAGTTTTTAAAACGTCCATCAAGAAGCGACCATGAAGAAGAAAGTCAGCGGCTCTCCTCAAATGAGCGAACGGGGCGGTTCACCCAAAATAATCGACCATTTTACACAGAGCCCGATGGGGGGAGCCATGAACAAACACGAAAGAGGAAATGCTGTTTGACACGACAAACATTACAAGTTCAGTTGCAACCGTGTCACCACCACAACAGCCAAACTGTGTTAGGAAAGACACGGGTTAACGTAATGCATCCATTACTGTCTGATGTATGGACGTTTCCAGATTAGAGAAGCATTTAATGTCTATGTATATATGTGTGTGTGTGTGTGTGTGTGTGTGTGTGTGTATATATACATTACATTACATCAACTTTAAACTTCACAGTAAACACTTTTAAAAATATGTAGTTGCTTTAAAACATTTCAATAACAGTCAAAGGCTAGATAACGACAAACTAGATGAATGACAAAATGAGTCTTATTAAACCTTGCATTGTTGCTGGAATTGTTATTGAAAAGTACTTAGAAACTTGAGGAAAGTGAATATAGTTCCATTAAGACCATGTCGTTAAAGATGATATATAATGAGTATGATTTATATGATGAATGTTGTAAGTGCACTTTTTGCAACATCTATTATTCAGTAATTATAAGTATCAAATATGTTATTTAGCTGTGCTCCACATTTAACCCACAGTCCTGTTACCAGCCCTGTTATGATTTCCCTCGTTTTACAATAAATGTAACATACTATGAAGTTATATTTTATAAAATAAAATGTAGCATTTACATTATTCTTCCAGAATTTTGAAAAAAAAAATAATAAAACAAAAAATAAATTAAGTAAAATAAAACAGCAATATATAAAACCGCTTATTTAAAATTTAGTTTAACATCCTGAAGTCACCAGTCACATTTTCTGATGGCTAAAAGCACCTTCACTGATCATTTTGTTAAAAAAAGATCTCACTATGCGTAGCACAACTAATAGAAAGTGTTAGGGTAACATAACATGTTTGTTAGGTAACCTAAAAATGTGCTTTATGTCATAACATCTAATTTAATTGACTAATTTAATTGACAAATGGTTTTAATTTCTCAAGATGCAGTGGCAACTGTGACAAACTGGGGGGTCACATGCTGTGTGGTTGTTTATGGCCCATGATACCAATCACAACTGCCCATAACATTTACATCTACACATTTGAAGAGTACTTCGAAGAGAAAACAGTAATTGTAACAAGATAGGTACATTTTATGATGTTTATTTAACAAAGTTCAGAGGAGCACGGTCATGTAATGGGGCCCTCCCCCCAGACAACACGGTAAATATGTATTTATTCGTGAATTGAAGAAAACATAAGTGGTACTTGCAGTGGAATATTGCCGTAAAATATTTTTATAAATATTTAAACAACATTAACAGGATGATTTTAACATGATGCTGACATGATTACACACAATGCTAGTATGATTTAGCATGCTGTTAGCATGGTTAAGCATGAAATGATATGATGTTAGTGTGACATAGCATGATGAGGCTAGCATGACTTAGCATGGTGTTAGCATGATGCTAGCATGACGTAACATGATATTAGCATGAGTAAGCATGATGCTAACATGATTTAGTATGATAGGTATACTAAAATATGGCTTATTCATGATGTTATGAGGTTACCTAAATGGTTGCTAGGGTGTGGTCAGGAGGTTGCCAGGGCAATAACAAAAGCACACTGACAGCCTGAGTCAATAAAGCCCACCCACATGTCTCTACAATGTTTTAATGTTAAAATATGGCTTATTGATTTTATTACATGGTTGCTAGGGTACAATAAATGGTTGCTAGGATGTAGCTAGACAGTTAACAAGGTAAAACCAACAGACAGACATGTGTGTGAATCAAAAGAGCCAACTCCCATGTCTCTATGGTGTTCTTGTGCTGAGATATAGCTAATTCATGTTGTTTGCTAGGGTACTGAAAATGGTTGCTAGGATGTAGCTAGACAGTTAACAAGGTAAAACCAACAGACACACATGTGTGTGAATCAAAAGAGCCAACTCCCATGTCTCTATGATGTTCTTGTGCTGAGATATAGCTAATTCATGTTGTTTGCTAGGGTACTGAAAATGGTTGCTAGGGCATGGCTGGACAGTTTCCATGGTAATAATTAAATATTAGTTGCCAGTCTGAGTCAAAAGCAGCCACCACTTGTCTCTACGATTTTCTGATGCCTCTTCTTTTAATTGGAAGTCAGTGGGGTGGTTGCTAGGGTAATTTAACTGGTTGCTAGACCTTGGCTATGAAGTTGTAATGTCACCATTTGTTGCTGCTTGCTAAGCCGAGCTGAGCGATATGAGTCCAACCTCAAGTCTCTACAACATTCTGATACAGAGCTATAACGTCACAAAATTCAGGCCAATGTTAAGTTGCTACACCTTTCCTCAATAATCCGGTTAATTTGACCCTCATTCGTGTGTCTACAACAAACAGTGCAGGACAAGTTACATTTTAAAAGTTTTGTCCAGAAAAGAAGTATGCAAGATAGTAATAGTGATAACAATGTAACCTTCAAATACAATTTCCCAGAGACCCTAAAACTTTAACCCTCTGAAACTCTGTGGAAGGGGAGGCTTTTGCAATAGGGTGATCAGTAACGTAGGTGTGTTCTCTTCACTACTGCTGTTGGGGATTTATGTCAAGTGGAGACCTATGCTGACCATCTGGCAAAAGGACAGTATATCCTCACGCAAAAAATGCCTGCAAAACGCTTTCGTTAAATCCCTGTGTAGAATCTAGAGATGACTGGATGCATAGAAAGAACGTAAAGTTAGTAGGCATACAAATAGTTAAATATCTTGGACGCTTCCCCGGCACAGCGGGGCGTTTTTACGCTAGATGGCAGTATGTTACTTCCTGTAAAACGTCGTTCGCGGAAGAAGCGTGACGTCATATCTCGGGTTGAAAGATGGCGAGCGCAGACATTGAAGATTTCATTGAACAAAACAGGCATTTGGCAGACCTCATCGATACTTTCCGCAGCACGTCTGAGAGCGAGAAACACTGGAGGTCCAGGAGGGAGTTTTTATTAAGAAACATCAATGACTACGAGGACCCTCATCTAGATAATCTTCTCGCACTCTCTATGGTGTGGGCGAACCACGTGTTCCTGGGCTGCAGGTTCGAGCTAACAGCAAACAATAACACTGCGGAGGAACACAAACCTTTACAGCTGTCGTTTATTAAACCTGCTTTTAGATTATCCCATTCACACATACATTTTATTAAATTGTAATAAATTCTATAATACGTTCTCGAAATGTTCAAAAACCTTTTATTTCATTTTTTAGATTAAACATCTTAAAATCATTTTAAATCGGGGTTTATTAAAAAAAATATCTAAAACATGTATGTACTGATGTATCCCAGCGCTACTAATTCTAATTGAACCGTTAAACCATTTCATATAGAGATACAGCTCGTGGCATCTGGACCATCCATCAGCAGTAAGATTAGGTGTAAGATGAAGTGTTTTGATTAACTCTTTGTTAGAATCTGTGTTTGAGTTTGTGAAGTTGTTTAAGATCTGTGAGGAGTCACACAGCAAACAATGAGTTAGTTGTCCTGTTGAGCGTTGATGTTCTTGTTATACACATAGAGCTTCCACTCTCTCTTATCTGGTTAGATACGTTTTCTTAGAAGACAGTAGTGCATGATAGAATAGCATTTATTTCTCTAAATAACAGTAGACACAAAATCGGTGTTCTTTATTATTTGAGCAACTCAAGCACATTGTATCGTGTACAAAATAATGACTAAGTACTTAAATATTTGACTGCTTAGTTCCGTCAGTGTCACTGTGTTTTAATTGGAATTAAACAGTGTTGTAATCACAATGATAAAATAGGAATTAAGTGTTTCAAAATATGCTTTTAATGCAATACTGTAACTAATGTTAAATTATGTCCGAGGCATTCTTTTCTGGCTGCCTCTCAGATGAATGTTCTGCTGCTCTTCTCATCTGCCAGCGATTTGCTCTTATAATCCTGACTAAAGACTAAAGACCTTGTTCCTGTTAAGGCATTTGTGTGTGTAATATTTTAGAATACTGAAAGACTATTAAGTGAATCCTGAAGCTCTTGTCATTTAACTTTAGGTACAATCCAGTTCTGCTGGAGAAGGTGAAAGAGATGGCAGAGGGGGTTGTCGTGGAAAATGCCCCTGTTTTTAAAACAAGAGATGAACTGATCAAACAACACCAGAAGGTAAATATCCCTTCCGTCTTTCCCACAAACCTGCTTTCAAATTTGTTAAAGGTGAAGTGTGTCCTTTATCACCACTAGTGTTACCAAATGTACCATATATGTTGTAATTTATGGGCATGTAGTAAATGCTCAAATTTGGGCATGTTCCATTTTAAAAAATGGCACCTATGTTTCAAGAAGTGAATGCAATACAAAATTACATGTAATTCCATCCAGAGGCTGTCTTTATTTATGAGTCACTTTGGATAATAGCGTCTGCTGAATAAATAAATGTAAGGATTGTACCTTACTTGTTGCTTTATTAAAAGGACAATGTATCAAGAAAGCCTTCTACACTTGACATAGGTTTGACCTGATTTTGCCAAGTGAGAAATGTTCCTGGGTTGATATAGTTTGTTGACCTTGGAACAAAATGTGTGTAGAAACACCTTCTTTAATCTTTAAAATCAGAGGGAAATGATATAAAAGTATAAAAGCACCAAACCCTGTTTACAGGCCCAAACTTCATAACTGTAAACTTGTCACTCAAATCTGATTGGAACATTGTCCCAGGGCAAATGTTGACCAAGGAACATCTTTTACTTGACAAAATCAGGAAGACCCTTGGCATAATGAAACAGAATAAATGATGCATTGGCAGTGCTAGACCTGTTTAAGGGCACATGGTGAGTTGAATTAATGAATTGTACAATTTTTTTGAAATGGAGCAATGAAGTCTGTCATTGTTTTTGTTTCCACAGAGGTGACACCTGCAGGATTTGACAGGTTTCGGCATCATTGTTAAACCTATTTAACAAGCAGCCATAATGGAAACAAGCTTTAAAATGTGATTTAATCATCAGGAACTTTAATCACATGTAATAATGGCTCCTCATGAACTTTGTCTCTTACTAGTTGTGTGTATGATTGGCAATATTTCATATGGTTTTAAAAAATTCTGAGCTAGGGTAGGAGTACATTTTACCATAATAGTTTTTTATTAGGCATGTGCTGTCATTTGCTACAATAAAACATACATTTTTAATTCCAAGTCTGAAAATGTTTTCTTTAAATACAGCATAGAAGTATAAATGTTTATGATAAATTCACAAAAACTAACTTTCAAAACATCCCCATTAACAGTGTCATCCAGACATATTACACACATTCTCTGAAAAATGAGTGCTGTGTGTAGGACAGTTTATATTGTACATGCTATCTTTATTTTATTTGAAGCACACATTTATGAGTGTAAAGATGTATCAAATACAGATAAAAAAGATGATTCCTATCATCTAGTCTATCTTTAGGTGCAGTTATATTTGAAAGATTATGTAAATTAAATATTTACGTAATCTTTAGGAGATTTCTGTTAAGATGAAAATATTTATGGATCACTTATAAGACGACAATTTTGCCAACAATCTACCTTTAAAACAACTGCATCAATCTAACAATTGCACATCTCAAATGCTGTCAGCAATAATTTATCATGCAGTTAAAAAACAAAAATAAATAAGCACACAAATATTAATGGTTTTCTTCAAATGCGTTTGCAAGGAAATGCATGTGTGTCTGAATTTAGTGCTGTCCTGTGTCTGAGATGTTTGTGATGAGGTCAGCAGCAGCTTTACGAGTCCACCCAGCTCTGCTCCACAATGGCCGAAACTCTCTTCTCATATTCCCGTTTGTTCTCCTGATACAGCTGAGCAGCCTGACTGTTGGCCGGGCTGTTTGGGTTCGGCTCATCCAGCAGAGACTAAACACAATTACAGAAGAATTACAGAACCATCACAGAACCATCAGAAAGACTTCAGTTAGTGGCTGAATCCTATTTCACCACAAAATCAGAAAAACCTGTTTATATTTTGCTAAGAAATACAAGAAATGCCATTTGTGGGACCAGTTTTTGTATTTAGATTTACTGCATCATGTACGTATTATCAAAAATGACCAATTCTCAGTTTCAATATCACTGTTTGATAATCACTCTTGAAAATGGTTTCAGTGAACATTCTTGCGATCATCTTGCTGTTGCTATAATTTATGCCCTTCAGTGTACTTTGACAAGAATAAAATAATTGCTAAAATGTATCAAATGTTTACTATTTTAGAAAATACAGTGACATCATCTAAACTGTTTTAAACATTTTCTGATCCTTGTATAATAACACAAAATATAACAGTTGCTTAAAGCTGCAATCCATAACTTTTGGCTCTCTCTGACCATCTCTGAAATAAAATTTTAAGTTACATTACCGAGTAATGTGGATGACAACATAAATCAACATTTCACCATTCCAACACTCACGTGATTTAATAGCTGGACCTTCTGTCTGTTTATACACATGATGTAACCACAAGTCAGACATACTATTCCCAGCTCAAATTATAAATCATTAGAAACTTACCAGTGTGAATCCGAGTAAGGTAAGGAGATTACGGATTTATGATTGAAATTACTTAGCAACCGATTTTTGTTAATTTTTAACCAAAAGTTACGGATTACAGCATTAAAAGCAATGTTGACGGTTTACAGCATCTCATATACACACTTTACATTATGATACTAACAAGACCAATTTCATCACACACCTGAATGGATGTTAGAATGGAAGAAACATCATATGTGGGACTCCATCGATTCTGAAGTATGTCTAAACATATACTGCCATCTGCATACACTAATATATAACATAAAATATCATTTTATGTTATTAATAAATATCATTATTCTCCAACAGGTAAAGGTGTGAAAGAAATACAGTAAGGAACTTTGATTTTTAAAAAAACATGCACCTCACCATTTGGGTGAAACATTTTGGAGATAAAGCGAACTGTTGGAGGTTTGTTAGGATATTCTTCTGAAAATTCAATAACAAGCTTAAATGTTCCTGTAATTTAGATAAATAAAACAAAATCAGGTATATTTATATTTTGTCAAATCAAATTTGAATGTGAAAATCTCAAAGTAGCTGCAAAATGTCAGGTAAGAACCAAAATGTGAACATATAACCCTCTTTCAAATTAACAAGCAATGCTCACCATCTTCAAAGGGAGTTCCTACAGGCCTGTAAAGAAGAAAACAGGAACAGTGATGTACAAAGTTATTATCATTTTACTATAAAGACTGGTACAGTACACAGTAAAATGAAACACTTCCCCAAGACCATAATGCTACATGAGATGAAACAAAAGAACTACACAGAACGAACAAACACAAGACTAAGACAAAAGAAACATGCACAAGACTACATAACGTGCAAGACAGTACACAAATATTTTTTGTAAATAAACCACTGGCTAAACAAAATGTTATTACATTAGTTTGCTGATTTATTACAGTGCAGTTTTTTTAAACTTTTGGCAACTTACCCAAAAATCACAGCGTTCCACAGCATGATGTTGTTTTCTGAAGGTGCTCCACTAACACCAGTGGGAGGATCCTCCTGAAGTCTAAAAAAATATAAATAAAAATAACTTCTGCTTTAGTCTTTAACTCAAGATTTCCCCATGACATCAAGACTAAGATCAACTATACATTTTGAAAGGTAAATGCAGACAGAATGCGGTTTCCAAAATTTGAAAGTGTTAAAGTTATGTACACCGACACACAAAGCTATTGGTATTATCGCAAGTTACCATAGCGATAAACACTGATTAAAGCCAAGCCACCTTCATGGTACCAAAAACCCAATCCTTAACTTACTCTGCTAGTCAACTAAACTTGGTTCAGTACCGAAGTCTCTTTAAATTACAAAACAAAGATGCCAGAAGGACAAACAGATATGGAGGCAACACTGCTGAGCTGAGTTCCCTAGACCTCATCTGAGGCCATTACAACAGCTTATGATGTCCAAATATGATGTCTTCCTTTAAAAAGTACTGTTATGTAAAGTACTGTAATAAATAAAATGGAACTGACTGATTCCCATAGTCATATAACATGGCATTTAAACTCATTAAAAAGCATTGTGGTGTTTATAAGGTGAGGGTCCAAAAGACTGTTATTGTCAAGGCACATGTTCAATCACCACACTGCCATAGACATGAGTTTCTCAGCATCAGTCATGTGTTTAGTAACAGCCGTGAGCGCCTTTGAAATCTGCTGTTGTCCCAAAATCTCTAGCAAAAACTCATTTGATCATGATGGTACAATTATGAAAGTACAATGATAAGTTGATAAATAATGCGGTACTGCGCGAGTGCTGCATGGTATGCACACAGCACTTCAGAGTACCACAACACAATGGCATTACCCAAAAGCAATGGATATGTTTTGTAAGGGTCAGATCAGCAGGTATTTATACAGCTAGTTGGTTGTTGGCGTCCTTCCTTATTCTTTAAACACAATAAATGAGATTAAAGTGAATGTAAAGAAAATAAATAATTTGAACCTTCGCTCGTGCTGCGAGGGCCTGGCTAACGCTGCTAAAGCTAGTCTGGAATATAAACACATCGCGCGAGCCTTTATATCAACACATGACACTCAGACCAACTCCTGTCACAAACCTTTTAAAGTCCCGCATTAGTCGCCGTCTTGCTGGAGTAGACATGCTTCAATAACGCCTTAATATGTCATAAATTGATCACAAGTTCGTCAAATTCAGGACTGTAGGTGCGACGCGCCAGTGACGTCAAACGTGACGCCATGTATCTGGCAACAACTGCAGTGACGACTTCATCATAATATATTTAGAAAAACTGGTGGCCTTCTGTCTGTAAAGTGTATCTGTCTTGTAAGTTTATCTCATATCTGTTTTATTATTTATTTTATTATGTATTTGCACAACAAATTGCTACACCATATTTATTACCATATTTTGTTGATTATAATGTGACTGGCAATAAAGAGGAAAACCTGCCCTTGTCTTTTCTAATGAGGTGAAACAGCAAACCAGAAAAAAATATTTCTTAAGCAAGATTTGTTAGGACAGAAATGAATTTAAAACAACGTACAGCATCTGCTCTAGAGCTTCTTTTGAACAAAAGAAATGTTATTGATATTAACATATTAACATAGAAATTATTTTATACACAATTGGTTCAGCAAAAATATGTTTTGTTGCTGATTGTTAATTCCGTGTTGATTGTTAATTCAATCAATACGTTCACCAAAAACAATATCCCCCAAAAGAAAAGCTTCATTGGAAATCCTTTATTGACTGGAAAAACATGAATGTTGCCTAAATATTGCTTGTTAATAAATTAAGCGGTTTTGTATAAAAATACTACAATAAAATATGTGATGTTTATGAAATATACGATATGTAATTATATTTAGTATAATAGTATATATAAGGGCTTTGTGTCAATGTCATGTCTTTTATTTTGATGTTTAGTTTTGTAGTTCTTGTCATTGGTCCTTGTAGTTCCCTCATTTGTCTTGTTCCCATTGGTTCCTTGGCTCATGTGTCATGTTCTTATTAACAGGTTAAATGTCCTTATTGTCTCAAAGGGGTTCCTTGTTCCCCTTGATTGCCTTGTTTGTTTAAGTCCTCATGTTTCCATTGTCCTTTGTCTAGTTTGTGGATCTTTGATGGATTCAAGGATTCAAAGCGTTTATTGTCATGCACAGTGAGGAAAACCAAGTTTCCCTGTGCAATAAAATTCTTGCTTTGCTGTCCACATTGAATGCCACATTGAAAAAAACAGACATGCACACATACAAACAAACATAATATAATAATAAAGTGTAGCTATGATAATAAAGTGAACTATGGACATATGTACAAATCAATAACAAATACAAAACAATAACAGTAACAGAAACAATAGTACAGTAAAAACGTGCAAATCGACATAGCCGCAGTAATATTTACAAATGTGCAGTTGAGCTGTAGCAGTTCAGTAAACCTATCATATGAGATATGTGAGACTAGTCTGTGTCCACTGTCTACCCATTTAAAAGTCTAATGGCTGATGGAAAGAAGTAGTTCCTTAGTCTGGAAGTCCTGCATTTCACACTCCCGTAACTCCGTCCTGAGGGCAGGAGTGTAAACAGTCTGTATTGTGGGTGGGTTGGGTCCTTAAGGATGGAGGCAGCTCTCCTGTGGGCTCTGCGGTGGTAAATAGTCTGCAGAGAGGGTAGCGGAGTCCTGATGATCTTCTTAGCAGTCTTCACCACTCTCTGCAGATGTTTGCGATCCCTCAATGTAGTGCTGCCATAACACTCAGTTTGAGTGGTAAAACTTTCTCAGACTTCCTCAGCCTCCATAGGAAGTACAGCCGCTGTTGTGCTTTCTTAGCCAGCTGGGTGGTGTTGAGTGTCCAGGTGAGGTCCTCGCTGATGTGGACCCCCAAATATTTAAAGCTGCTCACCCTCTCCACTTCAAGCTCTCAGATAAACAGTGGCTGGTGAGTTCTCTTCTCTCTCTTCATGTCCACTATCATCTCCTTTGTCTTGTCAGTGTTAAGGGTTGTTGTCCTCACACCATGTCATAAGACTGGCCACCTTCCTCCTGTAGGCCGCTTCATCTCAGCCAGTGATCCGTCCTATCACTACGGTGTCGTCTGCGAACTTCACAATGATGTTGTCCTTGTGGGAGGCGACACAGTCATGTGTAAACAATATGTAGAGGATGGGACTGAGAACACACCCCTGTGGGGTGCCAATGTTTGTTATGATGGTGTTTGAGGTTTTATTTCCAATCCTGACAGACTGCGGTCTGCCAGTCAGGAAATCTAGGAGCCAGTCGCAGAGTGAGGGGTGTAATCTGTTTATGGGGGTGAGTTTATGGGGGATGACCATGTTGAAGGCGGAACTGTAGTCAATAAAGAGCATCCTGATGTAGGTGTCCTTTTCTTCCAGGTGAGAGAGGGAAAAATGGAGGGCAGCAGCAACGGCGTCTGATGTGGACCTGTTGGTCCGGTTTGCATACTGCAGGGGGTCCAAAGTGTCTGGTGTGCTGCTCTGAATGTGGGTCAGCACCACTCTCTCAAAACATTCATAATGATTGGAGTGAGTGCTACTGGCCTGTAGTCGTTCAGACAGGTTGGGGGGCTCTTCTTGGAAAGGGGGATGATGGTTGTGATTTTGAAGCAGGTTGGGACGGTGTTTTGACTGAGGGAGAGGTTAAAGATGGAAGTGAGTACATCAGCCAGTTCTGTAGCACAAGCTCTAAGGGCCCGCCCAGGAATGTTGTCTGGCCCTGCTGCCTTGCGGGGGTTGATCTTCCTCAGTGCTTTGTGTACCACAGCTGATGAGACAGAGAGGGGGTGGTGTTGGGTGGTCAGAGTGTGTGCCTCCTCTCAGTGTCGACGCTGGAGGTCTCAAAGCGGGCGTAGAAAGTGTTGAGGTCATCCGGCAGGCTGTCAGAGGGGCTGACAGTACTGTGGTGACAGTTCGTGGTGGTCTTGTAGTCTGTGATGTGCTGCAGACCTTACCACATCCTTCCGGTGTCGGCATTAGAGTAGAAACTGTCCAGCTTCTTTTTGTACTGTCTTTTAGCCACTGTAATGGCTCTTCTCAGTCTGTACTTTGCAGCTTTGTACTCTGTCTCGTTGCCTGTTGTAAATGCAGAAGATCGAGCACGCAGCATGTGGCGTACCTGACTGTTTATCCAGGACTTCTGATTGGGGAACTTCCTGACTTGTATGGTGGGTACAATGTTATCAACACAAGTGCTAATGTACCCAGTCACATACTCAGCATAGTCTTGTATGCAGACAGAAGAGTCTTCCAGAGTGGATGCAGTTTTAAACACATCCCAGTCTGTCAGAGCAAAACAGGTGAGCCGTCTCTAGCGCGCTGAAAATGTCGTGGAGCTTGCCGAGTGCGACTGTGGAGTTGGCTTGCAGAGGGATGTAAACAGTGGCTATAAACACAGCAGCAAATTCCCTTGGTAGATAATAGGGGCGGCATTTCAGCAATAAAAACTCCACATCTTGTGAGTAGTGCTTATAAACAGTCTGTATGTCTCCACACCACGAGTTGTTGATAAACACACACACACCTCCCCCTTTAGCCTTACCAGAGGCTGCGGTCAGGTCTCCTCTGTGTAAGGAGTGAGACCGTAGCTGAACAGAGGATTCCGGTACTTTCTCTGAGAGCCAGGTTTCGGTAAAAATCAGAGCGCAGCATTCTCTTACTTCCCATTGTGACGTGATCCTTGCTCTCAGCTCATCCAGTTTGTTTTCCAGAGGCCGCACATTAGCTAACAAGAGGCTGGGTAGCGGTGGTCTGTTAGCACGAGCCTTTAGCCTCCCCTCTTGCCACGCTTGCATTGCCTCTTCGGAGCACTCTCCTTTGGGTCAGCTTCCTCGCTCGAGCTCGGTGCTTCCAGGCCTTCCTGGGGGTGGTGGCAGTGGTTGTGGGAGCGAATAATGAGTTGTAGTTCCGGAGGTATAAAACCAGTGAATTCAAAATGGTTGGCCGAATTGGCAATGTCCAGCAATGCCTGTCTGTTGTATGTTAGCAGTGCATTGCATTTGTGCACTGCAGAGAAAACAAGAAACAAACAGAAAAGAAGAAAAAAACGGCATTCGAGTGGGGAACGAGCAAACACGTCTGCCATGGGGGGGCGCCATAATAAAGACAGTATAATGTCCAAAGATTCTGGGATGTTGGGGGATAATAAGAATAGTGCTAAGATAATAAGAAAAACAGCCCGCCGGTCCATTCATCAACAGCATTATGCTCCCAAACATTATTTTTACAATTGCCATACTACTTTGTTATTCGATTACTGTGTTGCTTGTTTTTGTGTCCCGTGTGCTGTTTGTTTACCCGTCGCTTTGTTTTATTTATGTTTCGAGATCATGGAGAAGCGGACAGGTAAGAACTTCCCGTGACTTACATTGTGCAGCACGTAGGTTTTGTTTTCTGTATAGACACATTAGGTTGGGGCGAGTGCCACCCACTGTAGTTTTGGTTTAATGTAGAGAGTGTAGTTTAGCTAGGGCGTCACTGACGCTGAAG
>JAZGTK010004606.1:0-24134 GCA_036877625.1 Ambastaia sidthimunki
ATTTGTCTTTGGATACGTTTAGCTTAGCTTTTGTACTCTTGGAAGCAGGAAAACACCTTCATAAAATACATAAATTCTACTTCAGATCCTTATTGTTTTTTTATTTTAACTTAATGTCTTGCAGCAGTTGTCTAGACAAACTTTTGCTAACAACAGACAAATGTCTTTCGTTGCAGTGTTTGGATCTATTTATGGTCTGCTGCTATTTTCCACATTTCACAATAGACAAGATTTAGAAAAACATTTTGGTGTTTGGATGTGAGGAGCAGCTGTCCGGCCTGGAAATGGGCGAGAGTTTATTTGTTTGTTTTGAAATTATATTTATGGCTCTGAATCTTTCCTCTGTTTTGCATGAAGACTTTTGTCTTTAAAATGTCAACATAAAAAGGAACCTGGAATGTGATGAAGCAATGAGAAACAAGTTTATTTGGGACTTAATTTTTTCCATCAGGAATTGATTCGATTCAGTTGGGCTTTGAAGACCAGAACTGAACAAGAACTGTGTGTACGTTTGCTAAAATAGTGATGCTTAAATAGTTCTTTGTATATTGGTTAAAGTTATTTTTCATGTTATTTACAAAAGACAAGGAATGTGTGACAGGAAAGAACATTGAGTCCATTTTGATTATGTGGTGATTTTAACTGGTCTAAGGAGTGAATCAGTGGATGTTTTCTCCATTTCCTCTCTGCTCTTTATCATCCCAAGATGACACTCTAATAATCTCGGCTGAGCTTGTGTTTCATAGCAGATGCTGGAGAGAGATTTCTTGTCTCATGATCTCAGCTGTTTACGCTGTGGGTCAGATTCCCGCTGACCCCTGCGTGACCTGGTCAACTCTCCTTCCCACGTCCAAACGGCCTCCAGCTGCAGCAGCTTGTGGCTCACGGTCGCACAGCCTGAAGCTTTAGCTCACGCTAGCAAACGCAGTCGCAGTTGCCGGGTGGCCGTGCCAGCGGTTGGCATGGGCAGCAGGCTGAGGGTGTAATTTGGCAGCTGTCCCAGTCCCCTTGTGGCTCCAGGGCTCTCCTACCCTTCTGCTTCTAGCACATGGAAACAGCTGGTACCCAGCAGGTCCTGGAGACTGCAGTGCGGTGGGCCTCATCTGCTGGAGGAACTGGAACGAAAGATGTTCTTGGGAAGTTCTAGAAAAATATCCTCAAAGGGCCTCTTAAATATTTTTGGATATTGTAATGCTGACATAGCTGATGTGACTTTTACTGTATCACGACTGTCAGCAGAGGAACCGCCTGTGTTTTACTACGTTTGTTTCATAAGTCTCCTCATCTTACCCTGCTAACAGGGAACATTTTTAGAACGTTGGCTAATGTTTTCTCATAGTTACGTTCTTGCAGTAACTTTTTTCAATGTTTTTGATACTTATCAAAAACGTTATTCTTAAGTAGTCACTGAAATGTTTTAAAACTATACAGAATTAAATGTTTAAATGACATTCATATAACCAAGCAATAACATTAATACAATGTCTTAAAATAAAAAATAAAATGTAATACAATGTACAAAACTGGATGTTTTGAACGTTCCCAGAACTTTTTTTTAGTTCCTAGAACTAATTTTTAACATTTTGTTACTTACATTAAGAAAACATTCTTACAACCTAAAATTGTTAGCTGAGCTTTTATTGTGGCTTTTGCATTAAAGCAGTCAAAACTTTCCAGCCCAGCCGATGTTATTTGTGTTTTGCAGCAGTGCATAGACAGTTTTCTTCTCTTGCCGCTAAATATAGGAAGTTTATTTAGCTAGTCACACGTAGCCAGAATTGGAGTATTGGCATGAAGTCTGGTCCACAATGCAGCCAGTTCCAGCCAGAAATCACTCAGTTACACAAGAAAAAACAGTGTTGTATTTTCATGCTGTTTAGAACCAAAATGACAACCAGAAAAATAGCTGAATATCAGAATTTGACTGTCTATCAGTACTGATTAATTTGTTTGACACTTAGCATGTATGAATATGTCTGTTTTAGCATTAAGCGTTAGACCATATATTAAGACATATACTTGCTTACTAGTGCTATAATAMCTACAATCCTAAMGACTAYAATMCTTTTTTTTACCRGAAGTAATGCTAATATACTAAAAAGGTATAAGCTAATATACTAAAAAGGCAATAATACCATTTGTTATATATATTCCATATATTTTCATTATATTTTCTCTGTTTTGCATCATTTCTACAACTTTGCAATAATGCAGAAATTGTGGAAATAATTAAATTGCGTTGAGTTTTTGACAGACATGCGTTAGAAACCAAAGTGAAATACACAGTTCTGCTTTTTCAAAGCTCTATGATCAACTGTTATCGTGCATATAAATTGCAGCATAACATGCAGTAAATATTGCGTCTGAATGCGCTTTTATGTCGTCCTGAGAGACTATTATTCATTGGGAGTGGCCAGACTGCCATTACTGTAAACATGCACACAGCTAAACTTGAAGAACTGAGATATATCGCTTCATTTACCTCATACGAGAGGGTTCGTGGGTGATATAGTGTAATGAAAGTTCTCCGTCTGTCATACAAATGCCTGCTTCTCAAAATCAACTCGAATGCTGCTTTCCTGAAGCTCAGCTCGCTCTCCATGTGCCGTATTTAAACGTGTTTTACTGGATGCGAGTTGGCAGACGTTGGACGTTTTCTCTGGCAGGCGCGTGAGATGATGAAGTTCAGATTAGTATTAAAGAGCTGTGGAGTGTTTTTCTCTGGTTAGGTTTAACCTCTTCCTGTATTTAGCTCATTGTGAAGGAATCAGACCTCCACCGTTTCCTGTAATTTGAAATAATTTGCTTATGCCATTAAATGAAGTCGCTACATTTATATTGTGTGCATTAGTTTTGTTTCTGCATAATTTGGAAGCAATTCTGAAGGGTTTGTAATGTGATAAAAGTTTAAAAAACTGGATAAACTGCATTTTTAGGTCTTTTTTTTGACTGTAATCCTTCCATTGTCCACAACAATATTTGAAGCCCCACAATGTCTACCCAATAAAACATATAGTTATGGCATATATTTGTTAACTATATTTGTTATAAAATTAACCAAACACTAACTAATATATTGATTTATAGTTGTTTTAGCTCATTTTTACTAATTTTACATGATTTCAAGAAACCTTGAGGGCCCATTAAACATTTGTTGAGGCCTCTACTGGGCTTCGGCCCTCTGGGTGAGAAACTGGATTTTCTCAGTTGTTAACTGTAATAGTTTTATTGAGAACTGTTGTGTTTTCTCACATATGCTGTTTGGGATTGTTGGAATGCCACAGGAAAATTGTCTTCTGAATGTTTACGTTGAAATTCCAGTGTGAACCATTAGCATTTTTATTTTGACTACGGCTGATTCATGTTGAGATTTTGTTTTTACCGCGGTACTCAGACTGTGAATCTCAAGCACACGTCTGTGTTTTGAGTGACCTGCTTGTGTTTTCATACTGTAGCTCCATCTGTAACTTCAGCTGTACCGCACATGTTGTTCTTGTGTTTGTGTGTCTTAACTTGCTTGAACAGTGGGGTCAAAGGTCACTCGCACCAGGTGTCTTGTTCAAACTGTTGTGAAATCGAAGGCCAATTACGCGCGTGTTTATTTGCAGACGAGGTTACATCAATGACAAACTTTGATGTTTGCCGACACAGTTTACTGTAATTATACAATTCAGTGAAGCCTTTCATCTCTACCGTAGTGTAAATAGTAAGCGAGGAGGTTAATGCATGACTCAATATTATCTAATAAAGGTTTTATCTTGTTCATGTAGGAGCTAGTAACACGAGATGCAAGTAATTCTGAGACGAAAGACGGCAGATCGGTTTAAAGCCATGAACCAGACGTTACGACTGTCTTTTCTTCTGTGTGGTGATCTGAGTGAAACATCTTCTGGAAAGAAGCTTGAATTAAATTTGTCCTTTGGGAATTTAATAGATCTTTGAAAGTTGGTGGGGTAAAAACTGCCTGGCCATTGGTCAGTTAATGTAGTCCTGCTGTTGGGGACAGACATACTGACTGTCCTCAAGAGAAGATATGTTGTTTTGTGGAAGAGAGAGGTTGATGTGTGAATTTAAAAAAATAGTGGCGTGCACAGATGAATCAATGTAATAAACACTGAAATATTTCATAAGAAAAGAACAGATTATTCTGATTTCATGGTGGGTTTTTCTGTTCCAACAGCAACGAGCTCCAGGAAAGGTTCTGTTTGACCTGGTCTGCACCCATCTCAACCTCATCGAGGGCGACTACTTCGGGTTAGAGTTTCAGGACCACCGCAAAATGGCCGTAAGCAGCCCTGTGTTTATATTTGATGTCAATGGACCTTTACTCAAGATAGACGCCATATTTAATTGGACATGGTGAAAATGCGTCTGTGTGCTACAGACTGCGAGTTCTGCTGTCTTAAAACCTTACGTCAAGTCGATTTTCCACAAACCATATTTTCCAATTTTGTTGCCATTGAAAAATCTATTTGTCAACATATTAAACAAGAGCTTACATTTCATTTCATGTGTCATCAGTTTCACAGTGTTCAATTGTGAATGTTTTATTGACAATTTGTGTTCATTTGGAACCTACTAATAATTCAATACTGTTTTTTCATACATTCCATTTTAGTACCATGTTTGTTTATGGTACAGTACATTATATGAAATCATATATGGTTATCATTTAGCACCGTATACTAGGACCATATATGGTATTACCCTCTGATGTCATCAGTGTATTAAGATACCGTTGAGTCTACTGAGGTCTTGCATATGTAACTATGCTTATTATAAAATTGTGCTGTTCGTGAACAAACACTTGCTATGTTTAAATGTTTGTTTGGTTTGTTTCACGCAGGTGTGGTTGGACCTGCTCAAGCCTGTTCTAAAGCAAATCAGACGTTCGTATCTAAATCTCTTTGAGTTGATTTATACCGTATGTCTGTCAGAGAGCTGTGATTAAACATCTGTATGAATGTCGCATCTCTGTCTGCAGGGCCCAAAAACACCATCCTGAAATTCGTGGTGAAGTTTTTTCCTCCAGACCACACACAGCTGTTAGAAGAACTGACCAGGTAACATCTGTTCACGTTTTGCCTTCCAGCTCAAGTTTTTTGTTATGTTTCAATATAACGTATAAGAAACCTATAATGTCGTTTATTTAACTGCCTACAACTGATTATAAATTTATTGTATTTACACTTATTTAAATATTATATTTAAATACTGTCCTAATCATGAATATACATGTAAAAACATTTACTTGATCAACTATACATTGTGTTTTATTTGATGTTTTATTGCATTATAATCTGTAATAGTGTAACCATGAAGTGTAAGTAATAAATTAAAACGGTGGCCACAATTATTTATGAAAAGCCATAAAGATTGTATATAGTTTCAGTGCATACACTGTACTACAAGGCAACATAAATACACTCATTGTGACCTGAATGTAATATCTGTGCTGTAGAAAAGTAAATTTAGTGCCTGTACATCAATAAATGGCCTTCAGCCACAAAGAACAGCTTGTAATGTTCCCTAAATGTTTTCTTATTTATGGCCAAACATCATTTCAATATTCTGAGGCTGTTTCTTTACACGTGACATGTGGCTAGTGCGAAAGCTCCTTACGACAAGGTCTTGAAGTCCTTTCCACAGTTTCAGGCACTGTTTGTGCTTGCAGGAGAGATGTTAACCGGGAGAGTCGAACATCCTTCTTTGTTTTGGTGCCGTGAGTTTCCTGAAGGGTCTGTAAATTCTCTCCACCGCAGTGACAGTTTTCTGGTTTAACTTTCAGTAGCTGCTCGGCAAAGGCGAAAGAGTTTTTGTTTCTCAGTTCCTGAGATAGTGTATTATATTTCTGCCAACCCCAAAATATTTGTCCAAGAAGAGTTTTGTCTAGCTTTTATAAAGCATTCTAGCCTGGAAAACTCTGTTTGATGGATTATATGAATATGGTTTATAGCTTCAGTGGTTAAGAAAATTAAGTCAAACTGTTACTGGAGGTTTTAGGTGAGTTTTAGTTTTTTAAATTTAAGTCGAACAGCATTTTAAGTGTGGAGAGCAGTGGGCGATAGACAAGACTAGAGAAAATAACCTCAGCTTTTATTATCATTGAAGAGAAAATGTTGTTTTTGTAAAGAATGGAGGAAATAGTGCAGTAGACTGAGGTGAGTGTGTTTGTCTTGTTTGAGTAAATGTGAGTGCAGGTAACAGATGGACAGAAATGTTGCCAAACTCAGTTAGTGGGTCTGTGTATCTCATCTCTGTACCACTGCTGTTAGAGTCTGGAAAATGTCTGAAGACGTTTGAGCTGCTTTGGTCTCGGTTTTGGTCAGATAAATCTGATGCTGCCTACCTAGGCGGCATTTTGAGTCAAAAGGTGGGCAGCATTGTATGTATTGTTCATGGTAAAAAAACAATCCCATTGCAATGAGCTAGGGGAAAACCATCATATTACAATTATCTTCAGAGCTTGAAACAAGCTTTCTTGTAAGCGTGATTTTATAGTTCATAAACGGTGATATGCATGTTTATGAACTTGAATCAGTGTTCAAAGTTTATTTCTTTCATTGATTTTTTTACATTGGCTGTTTTACAGATAAGATCAGCTGATCTTAGTAAGACTCATAAACAGAGTTTAATAAAAATTTAACAACCTTATTGTGAGTTTAAAATTGAGCGCAAACAACAACATCTGCAAAGGTAAAATTGATGTATTATTGACAGATTTATTTAATATGATAACTGATTTTCATGCATTTTAATATTGTTGGTTTGACTGATAGCTGCTCTATGTAGTTTTCTGTCCTGTTTTTTATTCCATGTTGAATTACATATTTAATAAAATGTTATAACTGAGTTTTTATAGTGAATGTAGAAGTTGTAGTTTTGCTCAGAAACCAAATCTTGGATTGAACAGCTTTTCAAATCATACAACTTTCTGAGCAGAAACAGTCTGTGGTTTATAGACTATGGGGTTGTTTAGTCAATAAGGTTACAGTCACTTTACTGTAACCTTTACATTGATTTGCTTGTTAATTTTATTAGCTCTCATTAATTGTACTAATTATCCCTCTCTCTGGTGACAGGTACCTCTTTGCCCTGCAGATTAAACATGACCTGGCTTGTGGACGACTGACATGCAATGAAAGCAGCGCCGCCCTGCTGGTCTCACATATAGTGCAGTGTAAGAAAATCATGATTTTTTTTTTTAGGTCTGCACGATATTGACCATTTAGTTATTGCAAAGCATTGCAACATGCATATTGTGCTGTCTGCATCTGCACTATTTCAATCATTTTGATATATTGTGCATTTACTGTTTTTGTATGCAAATCTTGCCCTTTATTGTCTGATTTGAAGGCGTTTTAAATGCACGGCGTGTCACTCAGACTCTCAGCGGATGGATGTGATTACACTAGCTGTTTCTGCTCATGCAAAACCATGTTCAGATTATGTCCAACATGCTTTGCTTCCGTATCATAAAATCACAGGCCATGCAGTTGCTATGGAAACCACCCAAGACTTGGTACCAGTGTAGCATCAGTAATAGACTTTATATACTGACCACTGGTACAAAGCAAGAGAATGTGAAACCAGTTACAAACACACATATTCTGTACAGCTTTAATTGAGTGTGTGTGTGTGTGTGTGTGTATGACATTTATGCACTGCGTACTTACGAAATAAACATTTACATGAAATATTAATGAAAATATTGTTGTAACATTAATGTTATTATTAATGAAAGCGCTGTATTAAATGCTCTGTGTTGTATATGTTGCTTATTATATAGGATTGTCAATAAATCTTATCTTATTTTAGCAAATCTTGTTTTGATGCATTTAGCTTCATTATTTAATGATAAACGTACTGATAAACAATTTCGTGTGTGTGTGTTCTGGTATTTAATATGTTATACCATAAGTATAGTTATACCAGTAAATCTTGACCTTGTGGGGACATTTTAGGTCTCCATGAGGAAACAAATTTATAATTCATACAGGATTTTTGTTTTTTGAACATCATAAATAGAACGTTTTCTGTAATTTATCTTATTGCCCCCATAAAACATGAAAACTCTACATGTGTGTGTGTGTGTATTGCACAGGGATGTGTATGTTGTTGTATAATTGTGTGTGTTTCTATGGTTACAGCGGAGATTGGAGATTTTGATGAGGTCCAGTGTAAACAGCATCTGCTCAACAACAAGTATATACCGGACCAGGACAGTCTGATGGACAGAATCATGGAGTATCACCAGAAACATGTGTGAGTGAGGCTCATGTGATTGATGCTGGAGCTGCAGCCGTAATATCAGTGTGTTCTCAGCTTAAAGGGATAGTTCATCCAAAATGAATATTTTCCTATAATTTACTCACCCTCAAGGCATCCTGGGTTTATAAGATTTCCTTCTTTCAGAGTTATATTAAATAATATCTTTGCTCTTCCCAGCTTAATAATGGCAGTGAATAGTGCCCGAGATTTTGAAGCTCCAAAACGCACATCCATCCATCATAAAAGTTATCCATTTAACTCCAGTTGCTTAATAAATGTCTTCTGAAGCGAAACTCTATATCTGTAAAAGAAAACGGTTAATATTTTAATGTATTTAGTGATCTATATTTTGTTTATGGTCTAATTTCTAACTACTTTACCACCCAATAGCCTGTCAGGTACTCATCAGAGGTCAAAAATACTCAAAGGCAATGCTTTACAAATCTAACCAACTTGTGGAAACATTCATTTAAATGGTTAATTTAACCGTTCCACAGTGGACAGACGCCAGCTGAATCAGACTACCAACTCCTAGAAATCGCTCGAAGACTGGAGATGTACGGCGTGCGTCTTCATCCGGCGAAAGATCGTGAGGGCACAAAGTTAAGCCTCTCTGTGGCTCATTTTGGTGTTTTGGTCTTTCAGGTAATGTTAACCTAAATGGAAAACATGTTATTTATGGTTTCAGCATTTCTGGCTATTGGATTTATGTAACAGGATGTCTTGTAGCAATGTAAATATCTTTGTCAAGGTTTTATATTACTCAAGAGATGTTTATAAGAATGTTTTAATGTTAGATTGTTCTCAAATGCACTTTAATGTCTTTCTTTAAAGGGCCACACCAAAATCAATTCTTTCAACTGGTCTAAAGTTCGCAAGCTGAGCTTCAAAAGGAAACGTTTTCTCATAAAACTACGACCTGACTTAAACGTAAGTGTTTGATTATTTTATAACAACAGGACAAGCTGTTTGTTTGAGTCCACAATGTCCTGTTTGTGATGCCTGCTAATAGGCAAGTGGATTGAGACAGTGAAAAAAAGTCTAACATCTAAAGTTTTTTAGATGTTATAATAATGTTACTGTTTGGTTTTAGGAATGTTACTTGTTTTTTTACTTCTGTAACATTTTCAAAATCTTCCACTAACTACTAAAGAATAGTGTTTTTGATATGATGTATATAATGTTAAAAACATTCCACTAAAGTTACTGCAAGAATGTTTTTGGTAACTTTGAGAGAACTTTAAGATAATATTAGCCAACGTTCTGAGAACAGTTCCCAGTTAGCTGGGTGTGTACCAGATTTCCAATAAAAAAACAAGCTCTGTTTTTAAACACCAAACTAAATGGTGTTTGTTCTGTCTCCAGCAGAGCAACTGTCAGGACACTCTGGAGTTCATGATGGGCAGTCGAGACTGTTGTAAAGTCTTCTGGAAGATCTGTGTGGAATATCACGCYTTCTTCCGTCTCTATGAAGAACCCAAACCCAAACCTAAACCGGTTCTCTTTACCAGAGGTTCCTCTTTCAGATTCAGGTAACAAACAAACTCTGTGTAGAGCCTAAATGTTTTTTTAAGGGGCTTTTTTTCCCCAGTGTTGAATTTCAGGGCATTTTATGCACATGAGGGCAGGAAAAATAGTTGTTGTCATCTTTGTCTAAAGCTTCAAATAAATGGTTATTTAACCCAGCGTAACCAATGAAGCATTAAATCAACATCAACTTATAGTTTAAGCAATTATAGTTTTAACTTTGACCATCATGAACAGTTGAATGTAATAATTTGCAAGAAGTTTCTGGCTTGGTTGTTTTGATTAACTGATCTGCCTGTTTATTTGTTTATGAATCTATTAATGTATAAATCTTTGCATTATTAGTGGTCGCACACAGCGGCAGGTGATTGATTACGTGAAGGACTCAGAATTCAAAAAAGTTCCGTTTGAAAGGTGAGATTTTTATGTCTAAATGTCATTTCATTACTAAATGTCTGTGTGTTTTCTGCTGGAGTTGTGTTAACAGTTACATCATTGTGTCATGGCTGAATTTTAATTTGGCTTTTTTATCGGTCTGCAATCTGATCAGCCAAGATGTCTGATGTAGATGTTTGGAAATGGGGCCACCACACTGAACCTCCTGGGAGGGTAAACTCATTAATGCTAATCTATTTCCTCTCTGTTCACATCCTTTGTCTTCAGAAAACACAGTAAAATCCAGTCCAGCAGCGGAGGTCTTTCTCCATTTCCACTCAAGATGTGTGCTGAAGATCAGGGAGAGGTGAGATCTTTGTGTACCAGCACAGCGGAAGTGTCCTAAAATGCCCCAGTCTGTACACAAAGAAACGTAAAATCAGCCCTGTTTGTTTTCATAATGCTGCAATACGTAACTTACATTTAAACAAAAAAACGCAAGTTATTGAGCAAGTAAATAAAAATGTTGTACAAATCGGTCTCCTTTACCTTGATTCACAAGATTTATAATAATGGTTTAAAATTTGAGCTGTCAGGTTTGATGTTGTCAGTTTAATGTCAGTCATCTGTGGGTGCTGCGGATGGTTGAACGTTTGTATCTTGTTTATTTAGCAGTTGATTTAAATTTGTCATGTTGCAGAAGAACACGAGTGCTTCAGGACATCAGGTTGACTCGCCTCAACGCACCCAAGTGACCGTTGAAAACCCGGCTCTCCAGCGCTACCCGGGGAGCCTTACTTCACAGACCAACGGATGCAGTAACGGGACCCACGATGAGGCAGATGCTCGATTAAAGCCGTCTCCATCCAAGCAACAGGCCGAGCATCTGAGCACAGGTCTAGCATCGCATGCTGCCAAGGGTAGCAGCTCCTCGATACCTTACATCGACAGCAGTGACGTAGATAGCGAATATGATTTGGTCAAAGGCCGCATCACCAGTTCTCGTTCCCGCGCACATGACAATGATGAGGTGGAGCCAGTTGGTCGTAGAGCAGTCACTAGTAATAGTCAGCGAAACGGTAATGGAGCAAACAAGTCTCAATTTCGGGACTCTCCTTTGACCAGCCGCCGGGTTGGTCAGAGTTCAGATACCTTTAATGGGAGTCAGTTGTCTAATGGGTCGTTTTCCAGTAACGGATCGCCGCGTGTTCTTCCGCTCAGCAGTACTTTGGTTGATGAGATGTTTAAGGTTAAGGAGAGATCTGGTCCCAGGTCACCTACTAGTCACTTACTAGTTGGTTCTAGGAGTGCCAACTGTAGCCCAGTCTTGAGCAGTTTTCATAAAACCCTGAACTACTCAGAGCAAATTGGATATAGTGGCCGTCATCAATGGAATGATGGTAGCCATTACCTTTCCAATGGCCGATCTGGGGTGGAGGCCCATCATTATGGGAGCTATTCCCCAATTGTCAGTCGGTCACCACACCTGCAGAAATTGCAAAACGGTTTGCGTAACCGATCAGACACTGACCCTATGATTCTAAGCCAACTTCATTCAACTCCGGCCAATGAGCAGCGACCATTGGTCTCGAGGGCCGAACGCATGGCTGCCCTCGAGCGCCGCGTGGCCGCCAATGGCAACACAGGGTACAGTCAAGCTCGATCTAGCCCGGCCCAACAGTTGTATGGAAGCCGACTGAGTGCTAATAGCCCAAACCATATGATAGATGGTTCCACCAGTAGTGGAACCGAATCTAGTGATACTGAATCAGATACAGGCAGCCATTCTTTCAATCAGCCACTAGTCTTCGGCAACCCTGGGGCTGCTAGTTCCTCCCCAATGCCCCGCAGTAAGTTCTCATTTGGTAGTCTTCAACTTGAAGACGAAGGCCAGGGGGAACAAGATGGCTGTGTTTATCCCATGAATAAAGAGGATGGGGCAAAATTTATTAATTGCTAAAGAAGATAAATAGTTATTGGTTGATTGTAGGCCCATATTTACCACTTAGAGGTTCAGTTAGAGTATTTAAAGATGCAGTGAATAATTTGTCACCACTGGAACAAAACAGAATTTCTACATGTTTGTTTCAGTGGCCAGACAAAAGTGGTGTCGTTTGTGAAAATAGTTTAGAAACAATTATTTTTGCGGTTTCCTTTTCTTTCACTAGTGCCATAGAAATTACATACTAAACCGTTAAAACATCAAGAAAATGCTATAATGATGCTGTACGTTTTTAACTTTTTAGGGTTACAGGGCAGTGTCTGTCAGAAATAAAAACTTTAAATAATAAATATACAAAATTCGTAATTGTTACTTTTAGATTAACGTTAGAGTTGAAAATCATACTGCAAAGTGCCATTTCTGTAAATGCAATAGTTGGTAGAGAATCACAAAGTTCTACAGTTTAAGTTAACCTATTTTACTGCTGGTTACTGCAGGTGACTAGTCATTAGGTGGTGTCAAAAGTGTTATACTGTGAAATGTTACTTTATGGTCATTCTTGTGAGAATAAAGGATTACAAAAATATAGAGAAAGATGGCCTGCCTTTACATAAACTGTAAATACGAAAAACAAACCTTTCTTATAGCCATAGCTTCAGCTAATATTTTGGATTAGAAATAAGTTATTGCTAAAAAAGTGGTTGTGTGGCTTCGCATACTTCTTAATTGTTGTCTGTGTTAAAGTGAAGTATATACGACTTTAGAAGTTAATGTAGGTGCTGTTTTAAATGTTGGAAATATTGGTAGACATGTAGTAGACTAAATTTGTTTGAAGGTACATTTGTTTAAAGGTAGACGACATTTGTTTAGACAGCCCTTTGTTTTGTCTAAAGCTAAGATTGTTATCTCTTAAACACACTGCTTGTGTGTTGTATTAGCTAAATGAAGCTCATCTTCAGCTCTATCATGAATAATTATAGACAGGAGTTTAAATCAGTAGAACTTTGTACGGTATCTTCTACAACTTTCCATGAGGTTCAGTTTTATTTGATGGTTAGTATGGTATATATAGTGTTTGGTAATGTTTCAGAAGCCTGTAGGCTTTATAACTTGTGTGATTTGTTGTGTGTCAGACTCTCACCCAACCATGATGGCTTCATGCTAGCTTTGTTATCGTTTGTTTTTCCCCTTGCTTGTTGACGTTCCTACTGTGCGTCTTCGATGGTTTTGCTTGGGTGCAGGTCCGGTGGCATCATCATTTTTGCTTGCCCATTTTCCCAGCATGCATCACTCCTATAAAAACGCCGAAACATTACGCAGATCTCATTTTGTTTTGCTTTGCTGCTCAGTTTACTTTTCCTAAACAAATCGCTGAATCTCTGGCACTCCTCGTCAATGTCATCTGTTTGCGGTGCTTGATGAACGTTTAACCTGTGCTCGGGTGCATTGCTTTCAAACCCTCCCTCACAATGACCGCATGTGTATCACCTTTCCACTTTTCTTCTGGAAGCATGTTGACCTGTTTTTGTCTCCGCTGTTTGCTGCCCTTTCTTTTCACATGTGTAAAAGTCTTTGCATTGAGAAGAGACTCGTAAAACGCAGCGGTCTTGTGAAGTGGAAATAGTTTCAGATGAGCTTCAGACGGACTGCGAGCAAGAACTTTGTTTTAAGAGTCTGCATGTGAAATGTAAAGATAGTTTAAAGAAATTTAAAGGTGATACTTTTTTAAGAGCAATGCTGTGTCCTGTAACATATGCCTAATCTGATTATATGAATTTTTTATTACATCTGAATTTTTATTACTAAATTTCACAATTTTTGGAGGTTTTTATGTTCCAACTTCCTTCGTTTTTGCTTGTTATTTTAGTGGTGTATATAGTTGATGTCTTTGGCCAGAAACATTTACTCTGCGTAAACACTTTTAAAAGTGCTTGGTCAGATTGCACACTTAATATTCTTTTTTTGCATTACTGTGGTAGTAACAAACCTGCATTAAAGAGCTATACATTTTTAGCTATAAAAAAAAGAGAATAAATTTACCATCAAACTTGCCTAAAATTAGGGTTATTATCACTAGCTGTAAAAACACATTCAGCAACATTTTCTTCAAACCACTCAAGATTGTTTACGCTAAGAATCACGTCAGCGGAGTGTTTTGGAAAGTGTTAGTGAAGCCATTTGCAAGACCACTGCAGTTTTTGGAGTTTTTGTCATAAAAAATGGAAATATTTCCTTAAAGTTTATGCCACTGTTGATATGAATGTATATAAATCTTACCCAGCCAGCGTTTCCAATGAATCGTAACTTATGACTGTCAGTGACCAAAGTAGAGATTCTTTTTCATATATGAAGATTTCTGTAAATTTTACTAAATTGTGATTTACATTCTTAACTTTTTAGGTTTTATTATGCTGAGAAAAATGTAGCAGTTTTAAATGATTCATCCTTAAGCTAATTGTTCCAGTATGAAATGTAGGTTTCTGGGGTATATAAAATGTTTCTGATATATTTGTGTGACATATTGCAATTGTACTTTTTTAAATACTTACGATTAACAGTGTAATCACTGTGGCACATATGCAAACTACTAACCCAATTGTGTGTTTACAAGCCGTCTGACATATTAGACTAAGTAACTAAACATTGGAAAGATCTCACCTGTTGTTTTAAACAACAAACAATTAGCCTTCGTTGTAATGTTTCGACTAATCTCTCTTTCACAATCCTCTATGACTTACAAGCAGACTTTTTAAAGTTTCAAAATTGTTAATTGTTTTGGACATCTGTTCACAGATTCTGTATGAAGGTTGTGTGTTTTTATTATGCTCCAAACTAACCAATAACCCCTCAATGCTCCCCCTTGTGGTCTCCATTTTGGTACACTTTTAACGTTGTAAACGAATGTGTATTCGTAGCAATAAAAACTGGTTCTTGTGAAGCACGACTCCAGATGTTTGCTTGGATGTCCGACGACATCACCCCTAGATGTTACAGCCCCTGTCGTGTGTCTTGTTTTGTGTTAGAGTAGCCGTAGTTAGTCGTCTGTGTCGCATGTTTGACGAGCATCACGATGAAGATGTTCTTGCATGCCTGCGTGTGAACGTTCCACCACGAGGCCTTTCCGTCACCAGCTTTGCGACTCCTCCGTCTTCCCCATAATGGCTCCATTGTGGATCTTCGATACTTTTGAAATGTCCCAGTTCACATGTTGCATCTTGTTCGTGCCGAGGCATGGAACTTTGTCGGGCAAGTATGTGAATGTTCTTGTATAGTGATTGTGCTGTTGTAGATGTAGTCATCTTCTGAACAGAAGATGAAACATGTTCCACTGAAGCAGGGAATGTGTGAAATGCAAATTGTCTGTCCTCGGGCTGAATTGTTAGTCTAGGACGGTGTGACTCATCCATGTCTGGATATGAAAATGTGATGCTGTCAGCTATTGTCCATTTATGAAGACTGTGTAATGTTCAGCAGGCAGTCTTAGTAGTAGGCTTGACTAGAAAGTGTCTTTAGAGCAGCATAATGTTAATACCACCCTGCTGAAAAGTCAAGCTTAGATCACCAGGATCTTCCAAACTAGTTGGTTTGATTGCATCCAAAATGCAACATTTGCTAAATTGTATATCATTTGATCCACAATGTCAGTCTGCCAAAGGGAACCACATGAACCAGCTACGCTAGTCTGTTTAGCAGGGTAAATTTACATTTTGTGCTATATAACGAAATAATAATTTTGGATATATGGTTGCCTTGATGAAGCACTAACACAATCACTGCCATTGAATGATCTAACTCTTATCACCAGGGTAACCTGCCTGTTCTCCTTTAGGTCCTGCTACTAGCAGCCCACAAAACAGTGAGTCTCCGTCGGCTGCTAGGGTGATGGTGAACGGCCAGAAACAGAGTCTGAGCCTTGGCCAAAGCCCGGATGGACGACAGCCTTCTCCTCTCACCAGCCCTTTACTGACCGACGGCGGCTTCGTCCGCACAGACGACGAGGATGAGGTTCGGAGGAAGGTTTGTCTTTTGGGGAGGGTGGAAAGGAAACGAGGTAGATGAATACCAGAAAGTTCTGCGGTTCCTTTAAATGATACAAAGACACCAAATGACCAATTAGTGATGGTTTGGAAGATTTGACTTGTTTTTGTTAGAGGGAAAATTGTCTTTCTGTCGATTCAGCCTCCTGTCTTTTCATTTTGAAAGTGACAGTAATTGTGACGATTTCTCAGTTAGGCTGAATAAATTTAGACTGAGCAGTGAAGAGGCAGTTTTATTATCAGAAGTGCCGCTATATTTTGGTCAAGCGTCTCTGTGGACTTCTCAGAATAGGAGACCTAGATAAACCCATTCTAAATTCCAGTCTATTTAGGGCAGATTATGTGTCGTAGGCGACCCAGCGTGTGGTTCAGCGAGCATCTGTTTTACCTTTACTACATCTCTGTATTTCACAACGCTCTGTGCCTGTTTATGGGCAATGGTCAAGCTTTGTTTATTTGAGAACATCATACATAGTAATTAAGCATATTTTTCCCTAGAATAACTAACCTATAATATAACTGCCTCTTTAACTGCAGAACAGTGAGTGTTTGCTGTAACCAAGTTCAGATATTATACTTGCTGAAAAGGTCAAAATTCATCTCAAATGAATAAATGTACAAGCACTGTAGAACCCATAAAAAGCTGTTTTTCTCATGATGATGTATTTCCTGTTGAAACAGGAAGTTGTCATTCTAAACTGAAATCCTTATCTAATCGTGAATATTCAATTGAATAAAAATAATTGTATGTAGCCGTGAGCAGCAGGTGAGTCTGTCCTTTTCTGTCAGTTATATCAGAGGAGAAACACTGACAAAAAGCGGTTGTATATATTAAAATGTGCAGTTACATTTGCTGGGGTCTTTAAAGCTGCAATCTGTAACTTTTTGGTTAAAAATTTTAAATGGTTTTAAATGGTAAAATAATGAATTTGAGCTGTCGGGTCCCATTTCAGTTATGAAATGTCTGTTTGATGTCTACTCTGTGTTTGGTTGTCACGTCTATAAACAGAAAAAAGAACTGTCTACTTTAATGTGTGAGTCTTAAGGACAGTGATGCATTTTCACAACACTTGTTTAGAGTTTAAACTTGTCTATGTTTGCAAGTAAATTGCAGTTCTCTGTTTCAGACAGAGGTGGCGATAGTGAGGCAACGATGCAGATTGCAGCTTTAAGAAAATGAGACGAAAGAATTTTCCCTCATGCTTTACAGTGTTGCGTTTTATTTACTTTTTAATTGCTTAATCCTCTCATTTTCTGGTTCCAGCGGTTTCCAACTGACAAAGCTTACTTCATTGCCAAAGAGCTTCTGACCACAGAGAGAACATATCTGAAGGACCTTGAGGTCATCACTGTGGTAAGACTAAATGTTCTCGTATGTAGTGTGTCTGGTCTGTGTTTACAGTATGTTTGTGGTCTTTAGCGGTCTCAGCGTTAGCTTTACAGTAAATAACTGTGAATATCAACATTATATTATCTTGGTCACGGTGGCTCTGACTTAAGCTGTTCTTAATGTTATACTGTAAACGCAAGTTGTGTCATTTTCCAACTAAATTTTACATTTTAAGAAGAAAGTCAGTGTGGCTTGCCTGGGCTTTTATATTTCCTGGTATTTGCTGAATGGTTGCTAAGCAGTGGTTGATAGGATTAGCCATTGCTAGAATGTTCTGGGTGGTTGCTAGGCATTTACTAAGGTTTTCCAGGTGGTTGCTAAGATGTTACTTTGCAGCTGCTTAGCAACGCCCTGGCAACAAATCTAAACACTTCTGTACCTGCAAAGGTGTTGTTGGTGGTTGATAGGACATTGCTAGGTGGTTGCTAGGCTGGGTGGTTGCTAGGGAGTCACTCAAGTGGCTCAAAAAAAACAGATGTTGCATATGATATTTTTAGGTTTAAAAGTCAAATTATTATTGATTAGGAAAATGTAAATGCATTGTGTTTTTGTTCTTTTGTTCCTGTTGGTTCCTCATGTCTGTCTGTTGACAGGAAAACTCATCCGTCTGTTTACAGGCTAGCAGAATGAAAGCCACAGGATGATCCGTTTACATGACTCATAAATATTGTCTTTGGCTTCTGGATCTGAGGCTGTTGCTATGGGGCTCGGGTGACCACACCCATTCCTCAAAAACAAATTTAGCATGAAGATAATGAAGATTTGTGTTCATTTTTTGCTTTGCTCAGTGTTTTATTGTCTTCGGTGTAGACGTGGCAGAAATCCTGCAGTCACAAGAACACATACGGCCCAGACACCATGAGACACGAGTTTCCTCACCATAAAACACAAAGAGTCTTTATTCAGTGACTCAGTCTGGAGAAATAAATGCCTGTGGCTTCGTACTGTCCATTGTTGTTCTGTTCATGTTACAGTCTGTTTAAAGCCTTCATCAGTATTTGCTCAGGTAAAAAAAAACTTGTGCGGTAAATTTCTATTGGGCTTGATCCAGTAAGCCAGTTAACCTAGTTACCACCCAGAACACCTGCATGGCAACCCAGAAGTGTCAGTCTAGAAATGCCCTAGCTACACCCTGGAAACCGTTTAGCAATTCCCTAGCAACCACCCAAGCATCACTCACATTTGGTGAGGTTATTTACATTAGCGGACTTAAAGGTACAGTAGCATAGTAATGTTGATATGAGAGAGAGACAACTAACATTATAAATGGAAAAAATCCTTTATTGTTTTTACTCATGTATTTATTTTTCTGATTGATTTCAGCACTTTCAGAAGTCTGTGGGGAAAGATGAAGCAATGCCGCATTCTTTGAGGAATCTCATCTTTGCCAATTTTGAACCCGTCTACAAATTCCACGAGAGCTTCTTGAAAGACATGGAGCAGCGATTAGCTCAGTGGTGTGTACTTCAGACAAGTGTGTGTTTACTAGAGATGAATGTGTGTGAGACACATACCCAGCTAATCATTTTAGGTTGTAGAAACGTTTCTGTAACATTTCCATTAAGTAACAAAAATGTTATTTTGAAAATTCCAAGAATGTTCAGAACATCCAGTTTTTTAGACGTTGTATTAACGGTATTGCTTGATCATAATAATAGTTTAGTTTCTTATTAATTTATTTTAGTTTCTGTACTGTTTTTAAAACATTCCACTAACAACTTAGGAGTAGCGTTTTTGATAAATGAAATATAACATTAAAAAAGTTCTGCTGACGTTACCACAAGAATTTTTTTAATAATGTTGAGAGAACATTTAGAGATCGTTAGCCAGTGTTCTGAGAACGTTCCCTGGGTACAGCGTGCACAAAGATAGTGTTGAGAAAAATCTAAATTCTTAGCAAAAATACCCACAACACAGAGATAAATGCAGTTTATTGTCTTAACCTGTTGGGTGGTAAAATAAATACACTCACACCTGTAGTGTAACATTCATAAGTGCTCAAATATGCCATTAAAACAAAAGAACAAACAGCCAGTATCTGTTTTTATGCAGATTCTCCTTTCCAAAAGCATAATAAGGCCTGACAATTACTAATGAGAGGGAAACGGCATCCAGCGTTCCCTCTCAAAGCCAGTTTTCCATTTCCAGTGCAGTTCTAATGTTCAGCGCTCCGTGTAGCCTGTGGGGAGAGGGTTTGGACCTGCGTTCAAAGACAGGACCATAAATCGAGCTTTAGGTTTGCAGCGGCTGGTGTGACACCTCTGTGGCAGAGTACAGGGTTCAACTGCCTGATGAATGACAGTGTTGAGAAGCTCAGGAGATCACGAGATGTTCTACAGAGACATCTTGTGGACGACAGGAGAACTGCAGCTGCACTTCAAAACACTAGTTCTGATTACACTAGTTCTAGTTCTTTATAAACACTAGTTTTTTTATACGGTTTAAAACTGCTACTTCCTGGTCAGTGTGCTGTGTTCACAGTTTTATAAAGCCTGTCCAATAGTTTGTGTGAGGAGCAGTCTGATATACCGGCATTATGTTTTTGTTTATTTTTAATTTTGTGCCTTTGACAGCAGCTTTTGCCCAATAGCGACTTTATCAGTATGTGTGTTCCGTTAGAATCGAACCCAAAGCCTTTGAGTTGCTAATGCAGTGTTATAAATGAGCCTATTGTGTCATAGTACATCGATTCTGTGGGGTTTTTTTTTCTCAGGGAAGGCAGATCCAACGCTCACATCAAAGGAGACTATCAGCGTGTTGGAGACGTGATGTTGAAGAACATTCAGGGTTTGAAGGTCAGAACATCAGAACAACATTAGATGAAGTTTTGGGATAAAAGTTTTGGAGGCTCTGTTTTCTATTGTGTGAAATTTTAGACATGGAATCATGGCATGATGTTTTGGACATGTACCATTGAGTACCACCAAAGTATCATTACCATGATATATCCAAGTACCATGGTTTTACCATCTGATAGCATTACTGTACGACAGTTTGTTGACGTTTTAGTAGTTTTTTTTTTAGTATTAATATTAATAGTAGCAGTTTGGTGATGTGAATGAATTCTTGGATTATATTGTCCCGTTCAGCTGTTGACAGCTCATCTTCAGAAACATTCAGAGGCCGTGCTGGAGCTGGAGAAAACATGTCGCTCCTCTCGGAAGCTGGAGGGCCTCCTTCGAGATTTTGAGCTCCAGAAAGTCTGTTACCTGCCGCTCAACATCTTCTTCCTGCGGCCGCTGCATCGTCTCCTGCACTACAAACAGATCCTGGAGCGTCTGTGTAAACATTACCCGCCAACACACGACGACTTCAGAGACTCACGAGGTACCAGAGGAGCTGTGTTGAATTTCACGAGATGTTCTCAGGAGACCTTCCTCTGAATCACACGCCTGTCACTTCTGTCTTCTCCAGCTGCGCTTGCTGATGTCTCCGAGATGGTCGTGCAGCTTCAAGGAACCCTCATAAAGATGGAGAACTTCCAGAAGCTCCTGGAGCTGAAAAAAGATCTCATGGGCATTGAGAATCTCGTCATACCTGGACGGGTTCGTTTTTATGGGTTATGAAGTAAACAAGACGACAAAATCTAGTCTAACTGATGTTTCAACATATTCAAATAATATTAAATATATTCAAATAATATTGAATATGTTTCACGTAAAAACACATCACATTAAAAACACACGGAATTAATATAGAACATGACTATCACTGGAAACCATCTGATGATAAAACTGTTAGTTAAATGGCTGGAGTTCATAGTGAGGACTGGTTTGTCACTGGTTGATCTGCTTGTGTTTGTTCTGGCAGGAGTTTATCAGGCTTGGCTGTCTCAGTAAACTCTCTGGAAAAGGTCTTCAGCAGAGAATGTTCTTTCTGGTAAGTGATCTCCACTGATCAGATGATCACAGATATATTCATATATCATGGTACTTTTAAATGATGTATGTATTACAGTGTTTGTATCACAGTACTGTAAAAGTGTTTATAGTTTTTACCATATTATATTTATAAACTTGTCAAACTAATAATTTCTCTGTTTTGTTTTAATGTGGCTGTAGTTCAACGATGTTTTGATGTATACCAGTCGAGGAATGACGGCCTCCAATCAGTTCAAAGTTCACGGGCAACTTCCTTTGTACGGCATGACGGTGAGGACATTAATCTGATGTCATTTAGCAAAACTGTACAGTAAAGTCCACGTGTTGTGTATTTAACAGATGTCATTTGCATATATTTGCATATGTAATGACTTCCACACATATGTAACAGAAGTTTCAGTAACTGGATATGGACGATATTTGTGGTTTATGGACACAGAGAGAGTTTTTGTACATTTGCCTGCTTGAGGTTCTCAGTGTCTCTGTTAAGGGATCTGTGCATGAATAATGTTTGCCAAATTACTGATATACATTTTGACATGCAAAGCAAATGGATTTTATTGGCAGTAACACGTTATCTCACTTTAAACTGAAGGCACTTCATTGTTCATGGATTAAGGGCCGTTTCGTGCTGCAGGTTGTTGAGTTGTGATTGGCTGATGAGGTTTTGATGAATCTGTCGTCTGTGTGTTTGTAGATTCGTGAGAGCGAGGACGAGTGGGGCGTCCCGCACTCTTTCAGTCTGTTCGGACAGAGACAGTCTGTTGTTGTGGCCGCCAGGTAAACTGACCATCACCATAATCAGCACGATATGAGTCAAACTAGTTAATTATCACATTAATATTATTACATTAATAATTAACCGATGTCGATGTCCATATGACATCAGTAACGAAAGAACAAGAACAGTTTCATTTGTTCAGAACTATTTTTATTTATATTACTTTTAATTAACATATATTAATTTAATTAACATTTATCAATTTGAATCATTATTTTACTTTAAAGTAATATTTATTTTATTTATATTACATGCACCCAACACATTTAAATCACAAAGAAAGTTAAGATGTTTTATACTGAGACATAAGACTAAGACTGATAAATAAATCCCTTTTATTGTATTTCAATAGTTTTGTTGTCAGATAAAGTAAATTGTCTGCTAAAAATGTGTAGTTGGACAAATCGTGAACTTCAGTAATGATTGTATAATCTGCCAATTATATATTGAAAGAAACTTTATTTTTATAGGTGTATTATGGTTATGCAGTTGTTGCTGTATGAATTAAACAAGTTACATTTTAAAGTTACATCCACTTTATATGCCCAGATTTCTTTTGATCACAAAAATGTATTTTTAGGGTGATCAACCCAGATGTTGTTTAGAAGTTTCCTCAACCTACCTGATCACTTAAAGACTTGTGACTTAGTTTGTTTGCTTGATCTTCTGCTCTGGGTGATCATGGATTTGTCCTGGAGTTTAATCTCTCCGTTTCCTCCACAGTTCAGCCTCAGAGATGGAGAAGTGGGTGGAGGACATCAAGATGGCCATCGAACTGGCCGACAACTGCAACGGATCTTCAGCAGAGATCCTGTCCAGCAGTTTCACTGACAGCAGTAAGACAAACTCTTTCTACTTCACCACTAACTGAACGATTAACTTATGTTGAGTTTGGTAGATCTGACATATGATGTTCATATAAACTAACACTAGTCAACTTTTGAAACTCTGTTGCAGATAAAGAATAATTCAGTGCAAGACGCTGATGGTGCATTTTAGACAAGTTTTTTTGCGTGTTATGACAACTAATGTATGAAATGTACAGCAGGCTACTGTACTGTATACTATGATGAATTAATAGCGAAATGGACCAACTGTATCTTCAGGTTCTAAGTGTGATGTTTCTCACAGGGTTCCAGCACAGCCGTACAGTCATCATGCTGTAATAAATCTTGCTTTCAGGACAACAATCTGACACATTAATCCTTATTTACATCAGCTGAATCTATTCTGCTTCTGTTTGTCACTCCAGACGTACAGTAACGTACAGTAACGTACAGTAATGTCATTGTGGTTTTGATGGGCTGGTCTGATATTGTTTTCTGAACTTGGATCTGATGTCACGGTATCATCTGAGTGTTTGGTGAATGTTGACTGTTAAACACAAAGTTAAACACATGAAGGAGCTTTTGTCTGTTCATATTCTAAATCCTGTACTGTATAAATGCATAATTAATTATGTACTGTAAAATTACAGTATAACTAACTGTACTGTATAATTAAGTAATTAATATTTTACAGGCATTAATTGTAATTTTTGAAAGTCATTTCTCTTACATAAGTACTGTGGTGATACTGTGCTACACTAATGGTATCAGAAGGTAATACTGTGGTACCTATATACTGTATACTTTTTGTTTTGTTAAATGGCTGTTCTTCCCAAATTTCCCAGAATTCCCTGAGGAATCTAGCGCAGAGCAGGAATCAGAGGATGACCTGAGTGCCTCGCGTACCTCGCTGGAGAGGCAGATGCCTCACCGGGGAAACACTATGGTTCACGTGTGCTGGCATCGCAACACCAGCGTGTCAATGGTGGATTATAGTGTAGCTTTAGAGGTACAGAGTGTAGCCGTTGTTTCAACTGTGTGTCTGTGTTTAACTTCCTCTTTCCTTCCCTGAGAGCTTCAACCTGTCGTTCCTCGAATGCTTT
>JAZGTK010004607.1:0-24134 GCA_036877625.1 Ambastaia sidthimunki
TTATAATGATTAAGTAGTAATTATTTTTACTAGTATTTGTTGTATAGTTATATTTAATTAACAATATAATCTACAGTCACATACTATAAAAGTCAGTCGCATCCCATAATGCTTGCAAAGTGGTTGCTTTGGCAACCACAGCTGCCAGTTTGTTTGTTTTTCCCGTAAATGTACCCAAAATCTGAACAAGGAACACAAGGAACACATTAAATGAATGCATAAATGATTCACTTCATCAATTAATCAATTTATTGAATTACAAACCCGCTCGAGACAGCAGCCCATTTATATTGCAGAAATAATGGCGCTTTGCTTGGCACAGAAAAAAAGCACCTTTTTCCCAGCTCACCTAACAACACTTTCTCTCAAATCACGGCAAAGCTGGAAAATATCAGCTCGCTGTTTGAGCAGAGAAAATGAACCTCTCTCCACCACACTCTGATAGCTTGTGTAAATACACAAAGAGACCGACGCATGCAATGCAAAGAGGAAAATAGAAATGTCGCGTTACATTTAGTTTAACAGGCTCATAGTGATTTGAATAACAGAAACTGAGGGTGGAGGAAGTCCATTAAAACAATCGGCAAAGCTTAGGTTATATTTTAATTGAACCAAAACACACAGAAAGATTAAAATTAGAAGTAATTTATATAATGTGCTTTTAGGATTTTAAGGGGGAAATGCTTTTAAGGATTCTAACGGTTGTTGGAGTTGATGCAGTAGCTCAGAAAGTCCTCTAGGTGGCGATTTAACACAAAGTTGACGTTGCTGTAAAAAGATTAGTTTACAACCTGCCTTGGTTGAAGAAAATATCTCCTTTTATGTGAACCTAAGTTGCCTTTTCCTTTGTTGACGAACCCTCAGCTCAGCAGAGAACCCCATAATGCTAAACAACACCTTAAAATACAGTCACCAAACTCTTGTTTCACTGTGACCACCGGATGCTCCCAAAGGAACCAATTAAAGAAAATTATCACTCTTGTCTTTATACCTTTCAGATTGCATCTGTGCAAAAAAAAAAGTATTTTCCACACATTACCAAGAGACAAAACTGAACGCCTGGAGAAGTTTATTGCTGCTTAACTTCTGTGTCTATGCAAATCAGGCTCACTCATTTTATCCTTTGCCAAGACAGTAAGTTGAACCATGTCTAAGTACAGAATAAGCGGTCAGCCGTGAAAATACTCATGCCTGCCAAATCCAGCAGATTTTACAGATAACTTCCATTTAATTTCATTGGCTTGGAAGGCTTTAAAAGCAAACTGAACTAATGCTGGATTAGACCTAATAAAGCTGTATACAGTTTTGAAGTTAATTTGTGTACAGACTAATAGAACAACACTTATTTAAAAGTTGTAGGCAGAAGATACATCAACCATGCGTGACAAACGCTCGGATAAAAGCGGCACTCTCTCTTATTAACCAAATAAAGAGTCTCTTATGAGCTTTCCTCTGTGCAGTAAGTGTAAAACTCACCATATGTTAGTGATCATTAACGTGCGCAAAACAAGTGTACAGCAACTTAAATTAAGCGTTACATTTCTGCAAAAAAGCTTTATGTTTGCAGAAGAAAAGCTCTTGAGACTTTACAGGTGTTTGATTTCAAAGCATACAGGGCTTAAGCATCCAATTCTGTTACCAAAAAGCACAAAGTAAGAAATGGATCATCAGTTTTGCTTCCAAGTTGCCTGGCGCCCAAACCCTGTAAACAATATCTTGTATCTGCAATTTCCCAGTGCGCAGAAATCCTGACCACAGCGAGAAATTAATGACACAGTCTTGCATGACTTTGCACACACATTACATGTCTCCCTCAGCTGAGTCGAGGTCACTTACTAAAACAGATTTTTCACCTGTTCAGTGTGCAAGTAAAAGTTAAATATAAAGTTAAAACAACCTTTTTAAAAAAAAAAAAGTTTTTTTTTAAATTGTAAAAATGCAGAAAGTTTTCTGTTATGGTTAAAGTGTGGGTTAGGGTTAGGTTATATTGTTTATAACTAGCTGTGTATAAAAACAATAGAAGTCTTTGCAATGTCCTCATTTAGATAGAAGTAAACGTGTGTGTGTTCAATACATATTGTATCCAATACACACAATATAATACATTGATATGTACTAGACGCATTCCACACTCTCATTCTACATTAAGGACTCTTGTTATTAATAGCTATTCTCCTGCCAGGGTAGTGAAGTACTCTGGGCCTGTGTGTTTGTGTGGGTGTGTTAGTAATTAGTTCCGTGTGTTCCTATATTTGCATGTCTTTCTGTTTAAGTGCATTAACCTATTTAAGCTGTGGAACCTGTAAGCATTTGTGCCCTTATATAGACACGAGAGATATTACATGTCAAAGAATGTCAAAATTGGAGTGTGCAAGGTGATAACAGGTTTCTCAAATGCTTTTCTTGTAATTAAAGACTAAAATAACATTCAAAGCAAGTTCATGTGTTTCTCACAGGCTACAAACACACATCCTATATATAATATTGTACAATTTACCCTATATTAATATAGTTCATTTCGTGTAACTGTATATGTGTCCAGAAATTGTGTGTATTTATTGTATGAATTTCTGTCAATAAAAAGGTGAAATGTTGACAGAAGCCAATTAATTGATACCACAAAACATCATGTGACATGATGTAATTTCCTGGAAGATGATGTCATCAAACAACTAACTTCCCTTAAAGAAATGTTATAAAAACACAGGATAGTTAATAACATTGAAGACATAGGATAAACGTGAAACCTTACAGAACAACTAAATTCTGTAAATGTAAATTGAAACCAATGTCCAACATCATCAACATCACATGTCTTTTGGGTTAATTTATTTAAGCTACACACTTATTAGATGTTTTATAAGGCTGTTTGTGTTTTATATACATTTTTAAGCAGATCTGGGAACTCTTTGACCTACAATATATGCACTAATATTTTCACCACAAGCTACAATAACCATTTTATATGATTCACACTGTAAAGTGCTCATAGCACCATCACTGTGCTATACACTGTTATCTTTCGTTGCCTGTGGTAATATTTTTAGTAACATGAGTGTACAATAGCATGACCTTAATTTTCTGATATGTAGCTTAAAGCCTTCTGCATGCATCAAGGACTAGGAAAAAAACATTGTATAGAGAGCGTTGCAAGGTTAAGGGCTTCTGCTGGTTGTATGCTCACATGCATCCACAAATATGAGCCTTTACACGGCCAACAATAACGTTCAAATGTAACATTTTATTGCTTTGTTGTTAGAACGTTATTCGAACTTTAATTCTGTACCGTTTATAAAAATGTTCTACTAACAACTCAAGGATAATGTTTTTGATATGATATTTTAAACATTTTTACTAACATTAATGGAAGAACATTTTTGAACATTCCATGTTAGCTGAGTGTTCCATCATTTAGTGATAACTATCATGCTGGAGGCACCAAATATCACCTTAGTGTCCATTTAGACTTTTATATATAATACATATTACATAAGCATTTGATTTATATACAGCATTGCGGCTTGATGTCAATTTAGTTCAACTTCAGGTGTATGCGACTTTAACACTTGCTGCCCATTTCATACACCAAAAAGTAATAAACCAGCAGTCTTGTGTGCAGCACAGTGACTGTTCAGTGTATTCTAATGCTTATCTCTCCTGTTGCGTAAACACCTGTTTTGGATGAAATAAGCAAATCTTTCCACTGCATGCAAACACTTCACGCAAACAAATAAATCATTTTAAGAGATCAGCTGGTAAACAAACAGGGTTAGTGTCTTATTTCAACATTTTGATTTGTTTCTGAAGCTCCGGTTGATTTTTTAAATTGCTTCAGAGTTCGTGAGCGGAGGTGACAGCGTGACACAGTATTAAACGCTGATGCAAATCCTGCGTCGCTGCTGTATGATGTCCTCCACCGGGTCTTTTTACCTACAGAAAACCGGCCTGTCCTAGCTGGACTATATTAATTGGCCACTTTAACCAGCAAAAACCTTAAACTGAAGGGCATCTGGGTGATGGTAGTTTAATGGTTAAAGATCTAGGCTTGTACCTGAAAAAACGTTCAGCCCATGTAAGGGATGATCCATAAACTATCATCAATGTGCCCTTAAGGGAGGCACTCAGCCCTGTGATAGAGAGCAATAGCAGGAATTGAGAACTAAAAAGCCCTATTCATTTTCTCCATTGAAAAATGGATTTTTAGTGATAACATAACCTTTCAAGACACATCAACCGTGACCTCAGAGGTGTTAATGGATGGTATATGTTTCTGGAGAGCCCAGAAGTCAGTGTGATTTTAATGTCAGTTTTTAAAAAATCTGGCTTAATTGCAAAATTCCTGGGTGAAGCACTAAACTACCTGTAATGCAGGGGAGATTTAACCAGGTTTAACCAGCAAGACCACTATAGTCACCACAGCAAATTACCACAGCAGCACCAAGACCAGTCTGAACCAGCATTAAGTTCTGGTTGGACTAAACTGGCTTTTGCAGCAGGAAAAACTGCGTGTGCATGTGTGAGCGTGCTTCTGCGTGCGTGTGGGTGCATGCAAGGTGATGAGGTTGAGAGATTTTGCTGCCGTTGCATTTTTTCATAAGCTTTAATGTGAAACCACAAATCCTGTCAGATTGCATTATTTAATTTTCCACCAGTAATAGCACGATTAGATTTATTAAACTTAACAAGAGCCTTTGAAACAACAGACCATGCAATTGAATCAATGCAATTAAATAATTTTGCTCTGGCTCACTTTATATTCCCTAAACCCTTCTGACATCTAGATGAGTGGCTATAAAATCACAACTTTGCTCTTCAGGCCAAATATCTGAGACTTAACCTTCACATACAGTAGATGATATCTTAAGCCACAGAGGGAGGGGGGATGGAATTACATAGTCAACATCTCTTTTCATAATGTGTGGTTGAATCTGATTGTGTCAAAATACTGCTTGGGAAGCCAACAAGAGGGTCTGTGAAATCGGGAGGAGGCATCTGTTAGCATTTTCATATCAAAAGGCAGTTTTTCCTCTTGAGCATGGCCCTCTGAAAAGTAAAAAAATACATCTACGCCCCCTGCTGGCCACAATGTTTTCGCTAATAATGTCTGCGTCTCAAACTAACTGATATGTCTACCTAGACAGCATTTTGGAGCATTATGTGGTCCTGTAATCTGAAGATAACACACGAGTTTGGGAGTCAGAAGTGCGGGCTTGAAACAGAGATTTTTATCTTTGATCGCCAAACATGTTCCAGTAATACAAGACATCATATGATCTTAGTAAGCATGTGACCACAGCGAGTTAAAGAGCTCTGTTTTATCTATTTTGTCCCTCCCTTAGGGCCATTAATCTAAATGCCATGTCCATCTTTTCCTCCTTTATTATTTTGTATTTGTTTGTTTTTTTTGGGTGTATTACGTATTTGTTTGCATTCTGCAGTCCTATAAAGTGATACTTCAATAGTCTCTATCAACTCATATATTACATCTTTATGATATAATCCTTTGGGTAATGTGCATTTGAATTAACCATATGCCACATAAATTAGAATGCATGATGCACTACATTGTAATTGCTTTTAAGATAAAAGATTGAATCAGAAACAAAATGGACTGCACGACGCTTTCAATTCTGTAGGATTAAAAAACTAAAGCAATCTGCTTGTGCTGATTACTATGAATGGGGACATGCATTAATAGCATGAATGAATCCACATGTATCAACGGTCACAAATTACATCCCATAATCAGGCGACGTGGAAAGGAGAGGCACAAACCAACTGTGAAGTAATGAGATGCAGCAAATTGCCAGTTCTGCTGGAGATTTTGATGAGTTTTTCATAATTACACTGCTGCCTGATGGAAGCCTTAACTTTCTCCTGCAAATAACAAAACGTGTTTACCACTTATTCCCCAAGGGGCTGTGCAGACCTCAGGGGTACTTAAGCAGGTTCTAGGGGATACTTGGAAAGATTTCAATTTTGTTTTGTATAGAATAAAATTGATTAAATCTCTTTTTTTCAGCTCTGTTGTTTTTTTGTGTTGTAGCAACTAAAAACCTACTTAAAAGCCTACTATGTTTTGCATTTGTAGGACAGTACAGGTCTTTAGGTACGCTACATGCATTATGTATGTTTAGCAGGCCATAGCTACAGATGTCAAAGCGACTGAGATCAGTTGGTCACCCACCCGTTGAAATCACAAGACAGGCAATCAGCCTCATGCTAAGCCACCGGAACCACTAAATGTTCTTCAGGCAGTTTGATTTTATACAGGCATAGATTTAGGCACACACACACACACACAGCATACCCCCTATGTGTAACAGACTGTGTCTTTCATTATCTCCTTGTGAAATATACAGTGTGAAAACTGTGTGACATCTGCACAAGTTTTGAAGTTAATACGGTGGATTTCTGACTGTGTGTGTGTGTGTCCTGGTATTCACTATGCTATGGAGACCAAATGTTCCCACAGTATAGTAATACCAGTGAATTTTGACCTTTTTTATATTTTTAAGGTCTCATCTGTACACACAAATTCGCCTCTGCACGTAAGTTTGTTTTCCTGTAGTCTATGACTGAGGACATCATGTAGACATCCAATGTTTTCATACCAGGCTAATGATATTTTTGAACGATCTCTCACACAAACTTGTTAACATTATTCAATTTAAAGTTAAACTTGATTTGGCTGATTTATAAATCTTTTAACTACAGCGAACTACCTAGAATTCTCTCACATGTTTTAACTATAAACTAGCCTAAGTGATACTCATCTAGATGGCCTTCATGCATGCACAATTAGACCTCTGCATTTTATTCAGAATGTGTTAAAGAGGCGTATCTACACAAAACCAAACAAAAATCACTTTCCCAAAGTTTCACATTCACTGTACTGCAATAGTGGACCTTGCCAATTCTACCCAAATAGAACTGTAGCTTTTAAGAAACACTTAAAGACGTATCTCTCCTGGGAAATTGATTCACAATTCTTCATGCACTTTGTCAATGCAAAACTCATTTGTAAGTTGCAATTAAAAGTCTCTGTTAAAGAAACAAAATGCCCTTGAATGGAAAATACAGACCCATTTATGCAAGATAAATCATTATTATTGGTATCATATTATTATTATTATTTGTATTATTATATTATTGGTATCATATTATTTATTATTATTTCTTATTAATAGTAATATTTGTAACACATTTTCATTAATACCAATTTTGCTTTGCATTGGTCTGTAGGAAACATCATGGCTGTCTAGACATGAGGCTGAGCACCTATAGTTCAAGTTCTTTTAATCTGTGGAGAACTTTCCAATCTTCTATGGATACACTCCGTTCTCTCCTGAAAAAGTGTTCCTTCAGATCAAGACAAGATGATGGAGTGCCTGATTTTCTAGTAACACAGTGCTGACAGTTGATAAAGAGTGTGTCTTGGACAGATAAGGCCTTGGTTTTAAACCGTGCACAAATTAATATGTTGGGCTTTACCTTGTAAAAAGCTCTTTATCAATGAATCATTACAATCTTCCCACACAATGAAAACAGAGCCAATGCACATCCAATCTGACTATAATTACACACAAAATTAATAAACTTTAGCAGATTAAATTTTCATTATCACACTTTAACAGCTGATCTCTCAGAAATTAGTTTTGCATACAAGACCTATGACAATATTAAACACATAAACAAGGGCAATAAATGATATAACCATAAAATGACAATAGCATATCCATAAATATTTCATAAACATAAACACGTTGGTAAAAACAGATTGTGAGCCTTGCTTTCAGTTTGAGTGAAAGGGTGAGATAAGAGAGAGTGTTGTGAAAGGGTGGAGACACGCTCAATCTGTTCAAACAGCTTCTGTATTGAAGACAGACGCACAGTGTCCATTAAAACAGCATCTCAAGAGACTGAGGCGTCATATAGTTTAAAACTGATCAGAAATTCATTCAGTGGAAACCTTTTACAATCTTTTGGACATTTTGGTACAGCTGCTACTAAAACCTTACGTGATTAATCACAAACTTTTCGTATCCGTTTTCTTAAAGTTTTCAAGCATTCACGATGAACTTCTCCGGCGTTTTGTGCGATTCCGAACTTGCGAACTCGTCCAACTTCTCGTGTGTGAACCGAACCGTCCCGTCTTACAGCGTGATTGACATCGCGTCCTTTATGCACATCTTCCCGACTGTTTACGGCATTCTGTGTTCGGTGGGCGTCCTGGCCAACGGGTTGGTCATCTATGCCGTAGCATCATGCAAGAAGAAGATGGTGTCCGACATTTACGTGCTGAACCTGGCCATCGCAGATCTGCTTTTCTTGTTGGTGATGCCCTTTAACATCCATCAGCTGGTCCGGGACAGGCAGTGGGTCTTTGGGCACTTTATGTGCAAAGCGGTGGTTGTGGTGGACGTCAGTAACCAGTTTACCACAGTGGGGATAGTAACTGTGCTGTGCATTGACAGGTGAGTTTTGCATGCGGATGTTAGAAAGATTATTAATGATTGGTTAATTATGTAAAGTTTATTTTAATCATATACAACAAAGTAGGATTTGATGGTAATACATCTCATGTGCAAATCGTATTTCTATAAATAAACTACATAATATAAAAGTACAAATACAAATTATACTTAAAAATTATATTTAACACTTACATTTAACACTATAGTTTTACAATGTGATTTACCATATTAGATTATCATAACTGTATTGTTTTAGCTGCATTACAGTACAATACTGTAATCAGCATAAATTACACATAGTAACTATTATAATGTATAAATACTTTGCACTTTGACATATTACAGTAATGCAATCATTTTTTAAATTACAGTAAAGAGAATTGGGGGAATATGTGGGGGGGTGTCATGAAAATAATGCCACAATGCAAAACATCATAATGGTGTTTAAAGCTTTCTTTAAGCATAATTTAGTATTTTTCCTTTTAAATTCAAGTGAAATGTGACCTGAACAAATAATAGAATAATAATAGAATTCCTGTATTCTAATCACACAACACATTTACACTAAATTATGCCAAATTACAGGCCAGTTGCAATCATCAGAGTTCATCAAACTCTAATCTAAATGTTCCACTGAATATATGCAGAAAAAAATCAATGTAGGTCTCAAGTGTGTCCAAACTGCATGACCTTGAAAAAAAACAGCAGTCTGCATCGATCATCTGTGTCATTAGTCTGCAAGACTGGGAAACAGTAACAAACAGTTTGTGACTTAAAAAAGCTCCTCTTATATTTATGAAACACTTTATCTAACACACAACATCACACCACATGCCTCCATGCAAAAGGTCCACATACGCAGATACAGTGTAGAACAATCTCTACTTCACTTCTAACACTTTCATAAAGTGCTACTGCTGTATTTCCAAAGGCACCACTGAGAGAAGAGATTCTAATGCACTTAGATATGGCATTTTAGCATGTTTTCATTATCTTTTGTTAAGGCATATAATATTACATTCTGTTTAAAGGGGAAGATAAAGTCACTCTGGCTACTGTGAGCAACGCATTATATATGCAGCAAATCACAGTTGTTATTGCTGGGAAATGTCTCCTGCTCCCTTTATGATCACAAATGATAATACAAAGACTGTTGTCTGATTAAAATAACAGTGTGTTATACTTTAATAATAAGGGATACTGGGAGCATCGTTGTGTAGCTCTGCACATAAATTGCACAGAACACATCTTTCGATTTTAAGCACAAGAATTTCTCAGTTCAAAACCAGATGAATGAAGAAGGAGCTTCTTTAGAAAGATTTCTTAGAAATCTTGCTGTTTAACTGTGTTGTTGCATGTGATCTGTAGTGATTTCCAAGGACATTAATGCTTCGGGTTATTCAAATTTGAAGGTCCTTGGGCTCCAATTCAACTAGCCTCTCAGAACAACAAGTTTCAGAACAACGTCAAACTTAACAAAATTAGCCATAAAATCCTACAGGAAGAAAAAATACAAGCCTCAGTTTTTTTTTCAAAGGAAAAGAATATAGTAATCTCATATGCATCTCCTTTAAAGTTTCAGAAGAAATCGAACACTGTGCTCATATTTGCCAAGATACCAAAGTAATCCAGCAAAGATCAGAGATTTAAAATACAAGAGCCATTTTGAAATAAGTTAAAAACTAAATTATTATGAGTTATGCTAACCACATTATTATATAGCTGTATCTCTTAATGTATAAAATATCATTTAGTTTTTCATATTAGTTTTCACAAATTGAAATTCTATACGAATTTTAGGAGAAAGTTTTGAGTCATAGTTGAGCTCTCTATAAGCCTCCTCTGGGATGACCTTACTGTGAATGCTTTTATGCATTTTTTTCTTCTTATTTCAGGTACATTGCCATTGTACATCCCACAGCAGAAAAGAGAACTATTCAGTGGACCATCATCATCAACATTATGGTGTGGGTGGGCAGTTTCCTTTTAACTATTCCAGTCATGATCTACACCAAAGTGGTCTCCAAACACCACATGGACATGTGTATGATTTATCTGGATGGACCCAGTGATATGTACTGGTACACGCTTTACCAATCCATGCTGGGTTTTATTGTCCCTCTGATCATCATCAGTACATTTTACACCCTCACTTTGTACCACGTGTTCCGCTCCATCCAACGCGTCAAGCGCAAACAATCCGTGTGGGCCAAACGCGCCACTAAAACGGTTGTGATGGTAATCGTGTTGTTCTTAATCTGCTGGTCTCCCTACCACGTCATCCAGGTCATCAACCTCAGCATCCAGCAGCCCACCAGCGCATTCGTCTACGCGTACAACATCAGCATCTGTTTAAGTTACTCGCACAGCTGCATCAACCCGCTCATGCTGCTCGTCTTCGCTCAGAACTACCGCGACCGGCTCTGCCGCCGCAAAGAATTACGTTCGCAGATCACCACGTCCAAAAGCACCGTCAAAACCGACGGGGGATCCTGCGTCAGCCCGGACACCAGCCACCGATGCACCGCCATCTAACGGCCACCCTGCCCTGCTGGACGTGCAAACTGAGGAATACGAAGAGAAAAGCAGAGCTCTGCATTGCAACGCGCTCCACGAGTGTCAATCGCACGGTAGACTGTTTCTCAAAGGGGAAAACTGTGAAACAAAACGCAGCTGAACTTTCAAGAGGGACAGCAGTGAATTCACAGCGAGCTGGTGAAGTGTCTAACCAGTGTGGCCTGTCAGATTGCGTCACACTCTGGAAAACAGACTATAATGTGTTGTTACTGTATTTGATGTACACTATTGATATGCTGTTTAAAACAAAGGGTCACGTTAGCCTTTGATGGTGGTTTTTGTTTGCGCTTATTGTAAAATGTTAAAGACCAAATGAAAGAAGTGGTAATACTCCGATTGTCATAAAATGACTTTGATAGGAAACAAAATATGACTAAATATCTGATGAAAGACAACTGTATATTTTATCATCAGGGAAAAAGCACAATTTTTTCTATTTGATTTTGAACTGAAGTTTTTTGTGTTTTCATTCAAAATTACTATTGGCATAAAACATAAAAATAGTATTCCAATTTAGGACATACATTTTCTTAAATGTGTAGATATTAGATTTTTTCCAAAGCATCCACCAGGGCCCATGACCCTCTAGGGACCTTACCAAACTTCTACCTTACCAAACTTCTACCTTACCAAACTTCTATTCCACATCACCACCTGAAGTAAGGCTGAACTCTACTCAGTATTCTGCAAACCAAACAGACAACATTTTTCTGTCTTCTCAAAAACTTTTGTTCTTTTCTTTCTTGAAGAACACACAGTTCTTGAGCCTTCTGGAAGTACAAACGTAATCATGATTATTCTCATTTTAAAGGAGGCTGGCGACCAATATTAACATTCAGGTTGGGTGGGGATATTTTGAAGTCAGAAATGTTGAGAAGTGTGTTATCTTTAAAGTATTTAATCTCTATTTAAAAATGTTCTTAAAAGTTTTAAATGTCTCCAGATGTTTATGTAACATATTATTGGATGTCACATGAAGTCTTTAAAAATGTTCTTAAAAGTTTTAAATGTCTCCAGATGTTTATGTAACATATTATTGGATGTCACATGAAGTCTTTACTATCGTGTTTGTGTAACTAAATGCCTCAAACTCGCTTTGAACGTTTAAAATGTTTTATTGTATGGATGCGCAAAAACATCCAGCGTGAAAATCCCCAAGTTGCTGTTTTTCTTCTCGATCTACGAAGCCCCTGCGGCCGTGTTAGAACAGATGTGTTCTCTGTTAACGTGTGACACTTAAACTGTGTGTGACTAGTCACATTTCAGTCTTACCACCCTTAATCAACACATTATGAATCCCAAACAAATTTTATTTCTTCCCATTTTTTCCAGCCACAATGAATTATGGGAAGGATTTATTTATACTGACAAATCCTCATTTATGATGTGCATTGCATTGTTAGATCAAGCATTCAGAGGGAAGAACAGTACAGTACGTTTTATTACTGTTGATTTAACATGTACGTCCTGTTTTGGTGTGTTATGTCATGAAGGCTTTGTCACATATGTGCTGTGTGTACATTCAAATAAACATCAGAGAAGCAAACATCCTTGGACCATTTTATGTACTTTAGTACCTCTAATAAAAAAACCTGCTGTGTTTACAGTACAGTACAATAAATAATATAATACAGAAAGGTTCACCCAAAAAAGAACATGCTGTCATTATTTACTCAACCTCATGTTACTCCAAACCCAGTTTCTTTCATCTGTGGAACAAATAGGAGATGCTCGTTTTTCACAACCTAGAACACAAGTTAAATGGATGACTTTTATGTAATACGTAATTGGGCTTTTTGTCAATTCTGGATTTTGAAAGCCCACATCTCCATTTGCTTTCATTGTGTGGAAAAGATCTTTTCTTGTCTTCCATGGAGGAAAGAAAATCATACAGGCTGTACCCTCATGAAGGCGAGTAAATGATACATTTCTATTATTGCACCATATCTGACATATGGTGCAAAACTGAACCGTACATTACACTATAAAAAGACACAGTATTGCATAATTAGTTTGTATATTCAGATTTTCTGCCTATTTATATTCAACAATTTTGGTAAACGGGTTACAGTGAGTCATATGAGCTCAGACAAAATTCCTATAATCAAGTTTTTAATTTATTCATTCATTCTGTTATATAATTACTTCAGACTGTGGTGTGGAAGCAATGGAGAAAAGAGTAATGTAGTCTGATAACTCTTATTTCACCCTATTGTCTACATTTAGGCTTATTATTTAAAGAAATCCATAATGTCTGTTGCCTGTTTTATTGTCACACACAGTGAACAATCAGTAATGACATAAGCAACATTTCATGAACCTCATTAAACCAGATAATTGCTCCCTATCATCATATAACAGTCAATTTACAGCAGAAGGTTCACCCTACATTGTAAACATTCTTCTGTCTTGATGTTTCCATTGGCCAACATGTTAATGCCCTCATAAAGATGGCTGAATGAATTCAAGTGGGCTTTCATGAGTTCTAATGTGTCCTCAGTCCAACATATTCAAACATCATTCAACCTTTATGGCGAGTTTGAAAACTCAGACTGCAAAGTAGATTTCCACTGCTTCATGCCTTAAATAACTGAAGGCTTTTCTTCTCAAAGAATGGCCCTTTTCATTTTTAAGTCGCTTTGGATGAAAGTGTTTGCTTAATGAATGTGGCTTATTCTCCAACTGCAGAAAGTTTAGGACTTGACATTCCAAGAGCTAATGGAACTCTGTAAAAACAACAGACATCTGAAACATGAACTAAAATAAAAATTGAACCCATGTTGTATGTATGAGCACCAAGGCTCAATGTGTAAATGCCCGTGTACCAAACCACAAAATATCTTACATTAAAGTCAGATCAGTACACTGATAATCTCACACATCTTGCTTAAAGTGCCTGTAAATTTTAAAAACCACATGTGTATGATCGTAAATTACTGCACTGAAAACCACAGCAGGCTGAGCTTTGCCCCCAACCATGTAATACAGTCGAGGCTTCTTTATGGTCTAATTAAATTAGGAAACAAGCCCAAAGATTTTCATAAGATTATGATGATATGCAGTTGGTGTAACCACTTTATAAATGGAAGCAATGCTTTAGTGCTTTTCTGTTTCTGCCTTTTATAGAAACACAATAATCTATCAACTAGACCAAAAACCTTCTACTACATCATCTGCATCATCTCTCAAAGTCATTTTTAGTTTTAGATAAAACCGGCCATCTGTATCCTGTTTATCCTTTCAGGACTAAAGGAAATCAGCTCAGACCACACACACACACGCACACACACACACACACACACACACAGTCCAAACCGTTTCCACACAACAAAACAGCAAGCAAATTACTGAATAAAGATCTTTTATCAAAAATCCCAAAACTAAACTTAATAACGAGGAATAACGAGGAGCATTGGGTTTAAAATATCTAACTACCGGCCTGCTGATAAAGATGAAAAAGTCAAACAAAGCTTCTCTTTGCGTGAAGTTCTTGCGCAATCCAAATGCAGAAACCCTACAGGCCACCATCACCAAATAAGACAGATGTTTTTCATGCCTTGTGTGGTTGTTCTTTACAGACCTCTGTTTGAGAAAACAGTATAATAAAGCAATTTCTTGGAAATTTGGAACAATGAAAGATGTGATGAAATTGTGCTAAACAGCAAGAAAGTCCTGAGCCCCTCCCACATTCTCAACATGAAATAAGAAGAGAAAAGGTAAACAGGGAAACAGAAAGAAAGTTTTATCTAAAACAGTGTCTGCAAGGTCACATGTAATACAACAATGTCATACTCAGTGCTTCTCCAGTAGGAGGGCTAGTGTGACCCATCCCCTGCATATTAATCATATTTCACCCAATCTTTATTTAATCACTTGCTAACTGAAAACACACTCCCTCAGGGGTGGTGAGGAGGAATATGTTTCTTTGGCGTTATGTTCTTTGCATGATATGAGTCTGGCCAGTAGTTAAGATCTCTGACGGATCCCAGCGAGATGGACAGAGTAATACAGTATATCAATTACAGACTAGAAGCTCCTGCTAAAAATATCAGCAATGTGCAAAGATTAATCAATTGAAAACTGACATCATGCTGTATGTAATTGCAGATGCTGGTTTGATTTAGGGGTGCAGCAATGAAATGAAAATGCACAATTCATTAGTATCTGCTTTTTCTGAACCACAGAACTCTACAAACATCTACCTTTCAAACTCAAATGCAAAGAAAAAGAATGCAACAATATGTTATGCAACAAAAACACATGCTTGTGTTTCTGTGGAACTTGTTTATTATAGGTTTGGCAGCAGAGGGGAGAGAGCAATAAAAAGAGAAAGAGAGAGAGAGAGAGAGAGAGAGAGAGAGAGAGAGAATGACTAATCGCAGAAATGATCAAACTTCACATGGAGTGAATCACTTGCTTTTTACACCTCCCAGCAGGAAGTCACCATAATGTGATATAACATTTCAAAGAAACATTAACAGCCTCAAAATTACATTTCTAGTCTAAGGGAACACTTTCAAGTTAGGGGAACTGAGGCTCAAGAGCTGAGTTTATTTATTTTTTAAATTCTATTTGTCTTACAAGATGGTTCATACTGAGAGGCAAAATCCCACAGAGATGAGTGTCGTGTGTAACACATCAGGGCCCTTTAACCCCAGCCCGTGAAAAGTGTCTTTCCTCAGAGTTGCTTTCAAATATTTTCCTGAACCAGCCCCACTGGTGTCTTATGGAGGTTTTAAGATTTTATTTGCTTGCCTGAGTGCTTGAGTGCATGTGACTGTCTAAACCACACATTATCTGGCAACGTGCAAGCTGGGGGTAATTTTGAACCACCACGTCTTCAAGCTCATGGTAGAATAAAAACCTGTGGACACAGATCTTTACAAATTCTAGCTTAAATTAAAAAATATGGGCAAACTGTGGTGACATTGAAAAGTAAAATCAATCTAGTTATCAAAGTTATTCAAAGCATATTACAGAAAAGTGGCGTTTAGACCGATTTAGTTGTCAAATACTTATACAATTTCTCGTGGGTCTATTGAAAGGTCAGACAAAAATGTTATTGAGATTCTATGAAGCAGAAAGTATGAGACCCTAAATCTCTTTGCAAAACGCTTTGTTCCACTGAAACAATGGAACTAATACATAAAGTCTTTTTTCACATAATTACGAATGCTGTTCTTACCTTGCATAATACAATGACCTTCAGAGTGAAATTTGCCATCTCTTTTAAAGTGAGCCTATTTCATACTTCAATTCATATAAACGTCATCATTTAGCTAAGAGGCTATTGAGCTTGTACGTAAGGCAACCTTTTAAGACATAAAAAGTGATATTATTTAACATACATGTTAAAAGAAACGTATATGTTCCTGTAGTGTAGTGTTCCTGTAGCTCAACTGGTACAGCATTGCGTTAGCAGCGCAAAGGTTGTGGGTTCGATCCCAGGGAATGGAAGTACTGATAAAAAATGTGTACCTTGAATTCACTGTAAACTGCTTTGGATAAAAGCATCTGCCAAATTAATAAATGTAAACGTATATGTTGAGTTTTGGAAGCTAGTCCCAACAGGATGTTGGTGTGTTTTGTTCATTTTCTTCTGACCAGGCTGTAGACCAACAAATGGTCTTTTTAAAAATGTCCACATTATTTGACTAGCTTAACCAGCAGGAACCTGCAGGTTTGCTTCCTTAAAGGGATGCTCCGGGTTCAATACAAGTTAAGCTCTATTGACAACTGTGAGCATCCCACAGCTTGTTAAAACAAGCTAAATCGTGTTTTACAATAATGCATTTACAAAGGAAGTCTATGAGGCAAAGCACTATAAGGCACACTGTTTTGAATGGATAGACACAACATCTAAATATTATTTTAAACCCTCTGTAACCCCTTGCCCCATATACTTCCATGGTAACTATATTGCTGAAAACACAATTAAGGGACTAATTGAGATTATGTTGTCAACAGAGCTGAACTTGTTTTGAACTTGCAACAGTCCTGTAACCTGCACGTCTTCCATGTTTTACAATCTGTGTTTAAACATATGCCTAAAAAAGCCTTTTTAGTAGGACCTGTCATTACAGTACACTCTTAAAAATAATGGTTCCTAAAAGGTTCTTTGGCAGGGTGTATGATTCAATAAAGAACCTTTAACATCTACAGAACCTTTCTGTTGCACAAAAAGGTTCTTCAGCACAAAAAAAATCTTTTAAAAAACTTTTGACTAAAAGGTTATTTGAGGATCCAAGAAAAGTTTTTCCATGGCATTGAACCCTGCAAAAACATTTTAGCACCTTTAGGAATGTAGTTAAACTGTGTTTTATTTGATTACCTGATCTATAGTGCCATTTAAAGCTTCCTCAAGACTTCTGCTTTTAAAACTTTTCTTTATCAATACACCACATAAATATTTCTGTCTAGACATTTTGTTGATATTCTGAATGTTGCACTCAGCGCACTGTTGAGTGTGGATGTTTACCAAGATTCCAACTGTCAGGCGAAGTACAAAAAGATAATACCCACTTTCACCCCCTCGTTGACTATCAACAGAAAACAGAATGAAAGGCAGATTAAATACGAAACTGGATCTTGAATGCCACACTCCAACTTCTTGAATCTGTCACAGTTTAAAGATCTATCTCACTTCCTGAAGCTAATCAAACATCTCTTACCATCTTCTGGTGTGTTTTTGATAAGGAACCAGGCTCCTCTGCCAGAGGAACTCTGTCCAAGTTCCTAGTCAAGGAGAAAGACGTTTAGCATGTCTAAGAACCTTTTCGGCCTGGAGTGCTAATTCTGAAGCCTGACCTTATTCAAAGTTCAGCTAAGGTCAGCCACTGATCAAAAACAAGTGAAAAGTTCATTTGCTAGGTTAACTCTGCCTTTTCATCACAAGATGCTCTTTATCCTCATTACGACATTCCTCAAACTATTCAGAAGACAGAGAGTGTTTTTAAACAAAGCCCATCTAAATGTAATTTAGTGAATATTTTCAATTCTTTCATTATGTTCCTTCAATCATATATTGTGGAGCAACTTCATCACTGCAAAAGCACTTTGTCAAAACTAACAGAACAAGGTTTTTACAGGAACATTAAGCAACTGAACATAATGTTCTTTTACATGAGACTGGCATTGTGCCTAATTTGAAAACTCAGAGAATAGAAGTGTATTAGTCAACAAGCTGCTGTGGTGAATTAGAAATGATATATTATGCAGGTAGCCAAGCTTGTGTTCACCAACATTGTCCTGTTTGTGAACAATGAGACATGGCTAAATGAACATAAACAGAGTACATGACTGACTTTATGAACTGCAACAGAAAACACCCCAATGTACTGACAAGAAAAATAAGTAAAAGAATAACATGTCATACACATTAAAAAAAGATGCCATCTGTACCTCAAAAACCGGTTTTTAGGCAGGTACTAACAGATCTGTAATCAAAACTATCTCCTTACCTCGATTTTCAACTGTAATATATTACAATGATTTAGCATTTGCGTAGAATTTAAACTTGTTATTCACGTCAAGAAAGTAATTCCACAATTTAAAAAAAAAGTCGCAATTTTATATTTTGAGATGACGTCACAATAGAGGCAAACGGTCTGTATTGGAACTAAAAGAATGTAGTAATGAGTCACAAAGGGGTTTTAGTACATTATAAGCCATAGTTTCAAGTCATAGGCTAAAGGCCATTTTAATAATATTTGATTGTATAAAACATTATAACATGTATATGTCAATTTTTTCCATGCACTGTACATTTTCACAATAAATTAATAGCTGAATCATAATTTTATCATAGTACTATTTTTTTTTGTAGAAGTTGGCACAGAACAGAGCTCAACACTCACAGTGTGGTAAAACTGATAAATAGGTGAATCACATTATATGCAGCCTCACAGGAGAGCAGTAAAATTTAAGAGGGAGGCAACGCTGAAAACGTCCATATAAAACAGACATAACATTAAATGCGAACCGTGAGCCAACCTGCGTATCATTACACATGAAAATATTTTAGAGGCAATAAAAGCGTATGATAAAAAAGGTGTAATTATGTCATGAGAGCAACATTTAACTGAGAGGGAAATTTTCTGTTAGCTTACAGGAGCACGAAACCCCTCAGATATTATTACAGATATTACGCCTACAGTTCACGTAATCAAGGTCGATTCATATTTTAAATCGTGTAATATCACATCAGAAGCGTGCGGCTGGATGGCATGAGAATTTCTGCTTCATTGGATAGGCGTGTCTACAAATGAAAGCTTCCAAAGTTAAGCGCTCGATGACAGCAATGCATCAATAGACTCTTGTGTAAATCAAGATCATTCTGTGAAGCACCATCACACTGTTGAAGAATCTGTAAGAACAGTAAACCTCTTAATCACATTAACTAAACTTCCCATTAATTGAATAGCACTCCGATTTAATTGATTAAAGCTTCCCGGCAGCCACTGCAAATCCAATTGAGTTACGCAATCATCCAATCAATCTATTAAGAGCAATAAATGCCAAGATCTTTCTGTTAAATGGAAGAATCTCACACTTCTACCAGCTTTGGGGCAAAATGATGGACGACCCGACACTGTCAAGCTAGAACGGTGTGGAAAAGGAGGGAGATGAGATACAATTTATTTGGGTCATTTGCAGGACGACGCAAGGAGAAATCGATTCACGGTAGAGAAATCTTCTCCACAGGAAAGACCTTCTCTGGTGTTCTGCTCGGCTTTATCTAAATCCTGCAAGGGTGAAACATGTTCCACACCCTTAAACATCAACTGATCCACCAGAACACTGTCCTACACCAGAACATCAAGTTTCCCCTGAAGCTAAACAAATGATAACAGATAAACAATGTGACGTGTATTAAGAATGACTGAACCTGAGTGTCTAGTCTGTTTTGACTATTTGATTTTCTTTCATGAAAAAACACAGATGAATGTGAAATGAAAATCAATTGGCCAGAACATTTACGGCCACCGTTCCCTTTATTAGCATTCAGAAAAGTGGGCCCACCGAACAGAGCAGTAAACATAACCTGCTGTTTTGTTTTTCTATGATGGATTGTTGAAAGCAGTGCCAAAAATCCAAGCACTCTCTTGCTTTTCCCTTCTAGGCTGTTACAGAGCTAAAAGAGCTTCTCACATAGCACCCACATGAAACGGTACGGAGCTAAACACTGTCATGTGATGCCCGCCTTCCTCCAGTCAAATGACGCAGGTTTGACGACATCACTGGTTGAATGGACGCTTTTGAAACTACCAAGCAAAGGTGTCTCATGCAGCCTGTAAATAAAACCAATAGTTTCTCTGGCTTTTTTTCACACTATCACCATTTACATTCTCATTTCGCAGACATGAGACTTTATGTTGAATATAGCAGTCTTTCAAGCAGTCTAAATCACAAACATAATACACTGGACAAAATACAACTAAAGTGAAACATTCTTCTAATCTGTTGCAACATTAGTTACATAAGCTTGTTTCTTAATAAGATCATGTTCCAGCAAGACATTTTGGAGAAAAAGCAACAACACAAACATCATTAAGTATTAACAATGAACCCTGCTTATCGGTTAGAGAAGACTAACTGGCATTTTTTAATTATAAATTAAAAGTCACTAAAAAGTAAAAAATTTATGAGTCTAGTGTTTAAACATCATAGTATAAGTGTCAATACAAATTAAACCTTAAATTAAATCCATTATACGCATTTATAAATAACGTGCAGCGCACCTGTTCAGATCTGCACCTGTGTTTCTGGATCGAGAGAAAGTCCTACCGCACGATCCACCGAAGCGGCTGAAATCCGGTTCCGCTCACATCAGCGCCGCGTCAATCAATCCACCGCGAGCATGACGCGCGGCTTCCGTAGAAACGAACTAGAAACGCTCGCGCACCGTCGCTCAAAACGCGCCAATAGAAACGTACAGTTATCGACAAAATACAAGCGCTTTTTTAAATATTATGTTGGATAGAAATTACGACTTAACAAATCGTAAAAATAGCCTAATGCTGCCTTTGGTGAATGTATATTTTTCCGATACTTATTGGCATGAAGAATAGGTTAAATACATAGACTGTGTAGAAAACGACTTAAGACTCACAGGTAACTTAACACACACTTTTTTTATTAACATTTTGTGTCTGTCTCGTTAAGTTGTAACTGTTTTTGAGCTAGGAACTCAGAACTCTCATATAATCATATTTTGACATGAGTTATAAGGAAGACAAAAGCTAAACATGAGCTTGAGTTTAATGTTAGGTTTGGCAATTTTAGAGAGGCTAGCGATATCAACCTAGCACTAAAAGCATAAGACCCCGCCCACCCTTCAGAGTGATCTCCAAAGCCACGCCTCCTCCAACACATGAACACATACATAGTTTGACAGGCAAGTAGAACATCCTATAATTGCTTTCGGACCGAATTTTTACGGTCCTGCACCTTCCATTTATTTATATAAATATATTTAGACCACCTAGTGATTGCAGGATCAGGGCATGAAAAAGACTTTCAACCTGCATAACAAAAAATGTTGAAAAAAGTCCCCTACCCTGCCTGTAATATCTATGCCGTGATGGCTTACGTTTACAAGCAATAATCCTAACAATAAAAAGCCTGTTTTGATGATACAGAACAAATAAAAGCATTTAGCCCCCAATAAAAGCCCCCAATTTTATCCAATACAGGTGCCATTACTGCTAAAATCTTGGCTTTAAAAAAGTTGTAAGTGAAACACAGATCAATAACATTGTGTCTTTGAGAATACATGAAAGTCGATTCAGAACGAGTCATTGTAAAAATGTGCGCGTGGTGAAATTGAGACATTGAGCCTGTTTCTGAAAGCAATCTATCATCAAACGATCTAAGTTTTTTAAGGTTAGACCACCGAAATAGATTGTGCAAGGGACATCTCGAAATCCCATCGAAATGTCACATCACCAGCTTTGAGGCTTTCTGTAATCCAGTCAGGGGTTCAGACATATGTTGAAAGGGCACATGGCAAAACACATCAGAGGTTTTCCGGAAAAGAAAAGCTACAAGGAATCTTCCTGCCTTCAGGCAACCTGTGATGCACCTCCAATCTGCGGAATTGATCGGAAAAATCCTCTCTGGAAAATATCAAACACAGGGTCTTGTATGAGACAGGCACATGTGGCAGAAATAATCCCCTCCAGTCATATAAATTCAATAATTCATCATTATTTGATAAACTCATAACTGGTGAAACATGCAGGATAAGAGGAATGGAAATTTAATTGGGCAGTTTGTCTAAGCGTTTTTATTATGTAACTGTTTGTGTTGTAACACAGTTGACAGAACCTTTAGAAACCTGGAAAACCAGGACCAATTCAAGGACTACAAATAAAATAAAACAAAAACAAAACAATGTGCTTAATAAAACCTTGCAGATGGTCTAAACTGTATTTAATGCAACATGTGCTTAGAATTCATGTCAAAGAGCGAATAGCTGTGTTAAAGCATCTGGCGCTCATGCAGTGATTTTGGTTTACTTGTGTCAGCGTTACACAACACTGAACAAAAAGAAAGATAAGAATAGCTTTTAGGTTCACTTATGGGAACCGCTGCAGTTACACATTGTAAAAGTTTGTCGCCACCTAGTGGTCTAATATAAAACTACTCTATTACTCTGTTCTCTTATAGTTATTCTATTCACTGATTATATGTATATATGAAATATATTCACATGATCAACGCTAGCATTCTCGAATACCTTCTTTTATCATTTAGAAAATATTTGTAAACCTATTTTGTATGATTGTGTGTGAAACGGGAAAGTAGACAGCCTACATTTAAAAATATAGGACATTTATGAATTTCATTTTAGAAACATTATACCAAGAAACAACTTATTGGTGTAATATTGACACTGAATATTACAGTAATATGTTTGACAGAATTTGCAGATAAATAAAACACAATGTAATAATTCATTTTATTATGAAAAAAGCTTGAAATATCTTGTATCATAGTATACAGTGTAACAGACCATCTCCCACAAGAAAAGTCCATTTGTGGATGTGGATTTGTGAATAAAAAGAACACATGAAACAAAATGACTGAATAACAGTGGCATTGATGTTTCCAAACACAATCTTAACCCATTATCTTAATTTTCTAAAAATTGTTTGTTTTCAGAGAGAACATCCCTCATTAATTATGAGAGTTAGTGCGATCAGAGGAAATGCTTTATGTTTACAAGTGCAATATTCATAATCCAGTTTAAGAGGGTATGCTGGGTTGATAATGTGATGTTGTGGGATAATGAATGTCAAGCTGATTAGTTAAGTCCTGAACTTGACAGGACATCTGATTAGAGATAAGAACTGCTTGCCTGCAAAGACTAAAATCCTAAAATAGTGCCGTCCATAACAAGAACAGAATAGCTTTAACAAACAATACATAATTTAAAGAGACTCTAATCTTAGAAAGAGTCACTCGCACCACAAATAAATCAGCATTTGTTGTTTTTTCTGTGACTTGTTTTTTAGAGTTCACAAAGTACTAAAGCCAGCAACTAAAAACCAAACTGAGACCTGCTGTCATCATTTGCTTTGAAGATACATATTGTGGTTTACATAAACGCTGCAATTGAGTTTTGACTCCCATAATAATCATCATTAAAGTCACTTAACTATGATGAGGTAGAATCCAAAGATTTCTGTGAAGACACTTTAATAATTAATAAGGGAATGTAAACAAAACAAAACAACATCTTAAAGGCTTTCGCAATTCTTATTTTAAAGCGCATAAAAGTGACGGGTGTAATGTCAAGAATAATGTTAAGCAAAAAATTCAGACTACATCTTGTAATCTTTCAAAAAATATTTTGATGTGCATTTACCAAAAACAATGTTTGTCATCCACACGGATTTAATCTTTTAAAGTTCTGTACAACAGTTAAATGTTGATTGCCTGAAGTTCACATAACCTTGATATAGCTGTGCTTGAAGATCTGCAAACATTCGAAATGATTTATGAGTAATATTAAACGTACCACAGCTGGTAGGTCAGCAAAAAAGGACTGACTAGTTTTTTACACCATCATCAAAG
>JAZGTK010004608.1:0-24131 GCA_036877625.1 Ambastaia sidthimunki
GGATGGTCAGAGGGAGTTGCACTGTGTGTTTATAGACTTGGAGAAAGCATGTGATAGGGTGCTAAGAGAAGAGCTGTGGTACTGTATGAGGAAGTCGGGAGTAGCAGAGAAATATGTCAGGGTGGTGCAGGACATGTATGAGAGGAGCAGGACAGGAGTTCAAAGTGGAGGTGGGACTGCATCAGGGATCGGCTCTGAGCCCCTTCCTGTTTGCTATGGTAATGGAACAGTTGTCAGAGGAGGTCAGACAGGAGTTCCTTGTACAATGACATTTGCAGATGACATTGTGATCTGTAGTGAGAACAGGAGCAGGCGGAGGAAAACCTGGAGAGGTGGAGGTTTGTGCTGGAGAGAAGAGGAATGAAAGTCAGTCGTAGTAAGACAGAGTACATGTGTGTGAATGAAAGGGAGGGAAGTGGAACAGTAAGATTACAGGGTGAAGAGGTGAAGAAGGTACAGGAGTTTAAGTACTTGGGGTCAACAGTCCAGAGTAATGGAGAGTGTGAGAAAGAGGTAAAGAAGTGAGTGCAGGCAGGTTGGAATGGGTGGAGAAAGGTGTCAGGAGTTCTGTGTGATAGAAAAATATCAGTGAGAATCAAAGGGAAGGTATAAAAGACAGTGGTGTGACTGGCCATGCTGTATGGTTAAGAGACAGTGGCACTGAGGTAGAGACACGAGTCAGAGTTAGAGGTAGCAAAGCTGAAGATGTTGAGGTTCTCCTTGGAAGTGACAGGGTTGGACAGGATTAGAAATGAGTACATCAGGGGAACAGCTCACATTGGACGTTTGGGGGACAAAGTTAGGGAGGCCAGATTAAGATGGTTTGGACATGTTCAGAGGAGATGGGGTAAGTATATTGGTAGGTGAATTTTGGACATGGAGCTGACAGGCAGGAGGCAAAGAGGAAGGCCAAAGAGGAGGTACATGGAACTAATAAATGGGGATATGAAGCTAGGGGTGCAAGTGTTGAGAATGCAGAAGATAGAGATAGGTGGAGAGTGATGATTCACTGTGGCAACCCCTAAAAGAAAAGCAGAAAGAAGAAGACCCCAATTGATCATTTAAAATTTTCAAAATGGCTATGCTTGTTATGAAATCCTATGAAATAGACAAGAGCTTATGAACATGTAAATACTGTGTCAGTTGTTTGCTAATATAGCATTTCAAATATTTTGACAAAATGCAAAATTTGGAAATAGGTCTATAATTATCAAATAAAATAGTGTCCCGCCCTTCCAATAACAGAACTCTGAGAGCAGACTACTATATCTGTGGAATTTCCCTTGTTGATAGGGAAAGATTATACAAATAAATTGTGTTTAAACAACTCTTTTAGGCTTGTCTAACATTTTTTAATGTATTAGTTTTTAACCATTAGAAAATGCCTTATACCGTCACATAATATAGTTTATTTGTAATAATTTGGCTGATGTTCTTCCTATTGTTTAAGCATAAGTAATTAAAATTCCATCTGTATTGTAAATGCTGTTCATGTAGTTTCCCACTGTACAGGGATTGTGCATCACTTTCAAGACATCTAATTCACCTGACATTCTCCAATCAGCATGACTAATTAATACAGACATCAACATTGCACAGCTTTCTGTTTGTCTACAGTTCACTTGACAAAGGCTCGCTTGACAAAGGCTCGCTTGACAAAGGCTTTTATTGCATCAGTTATCTGTATGTGATTACCCAAAGTGACAGTGTTTTATTGAGGGCGGTCTCAGTCTCCTTCTGCACCATCACTTCATAGCACATTGTTCAGAGAGAAACATGTGGGCTTGCCTTGCTCACTCAATCAGAACAGGTGAATTTAACAAAAATTGAATGACACAATCTGTCTTTAGCTATTTAAAGTCATGTGGTTTAGCATCACCCAGGAATATTCCCAGCAGCCTTAATTTTTTAAACGTACGGCAGGTATTTAATGTGGGATGAAGGCTGGCATGTGTCATATTAGGAATAAAAAAATGAGGGACATGTGTGCAGATAATAAGACCTCGCTTTTGGAAAACGTCATTTACAGAGGCAAAAAAAGGAAATCAAGCGTCAGCAGTGGAAACGAAAACACCTTTGAACTGGTTCTTTGAACATTGTAGTGTCACTTTTAAATACAATTAAGGCCCATTTAAGTGTACCTACATGTGGCCCTGTTTCTTAAATATTTTGTGATTAAAGGCTACTCATGTCCTATTGTAAATCTTCCATAGCGTGTTTTTTCCCCACATGATTATATTGGCATTTAATTTTTTTTAGTTGGGAACATTTTTTGTAAATGTGCATGGCATTCTGCAGTCCATACAGAGCAGAGTTTATTGTCCTATTTAACTGAGACAGGTGTTGGACCCTGTCAGATGGAGCATGGCTATTTAAAAATTCTGCCATCACATTTGTTTCACTTTGTTCTGCTTATATTCACTTATGCTGTTCTTTAACCTGTTCTGTTGAGCTGTCCTGTGCTGTTTCAGAGAGAAGAAGATTTAATTGTACAATGTTATATACACCAGGGCATGTGTGTCCATGCTCCAGGACTCTGTCAGCCAGCAGCTGAGTAGAAATAGCCCATCAGGGGCAGATAAGATTCTTCTAGCATACATACAGAAGGTCATCCATAATGGTGTGTTTTCTCTTCCTTTCTCCTTTTTGTCCTTTTCCACAGTGATTGAAGTGCACCTCTCTATCTTCCTCATGCGCACAATCGTTCTTTTACATCCTCCCTTCTTCATCCACCCCTCCTTTTCTCTGCATGTGCTCTTTCTGACACTCTCTCGCTCCGCTGCTGTCCTCAGCATCTCCGTGGGGCGGTGACTAATTGCCCCTGTAAATCACTGAGCGGGCCGCATGCTCCTGCGTTTATTTTTCCTGACAGTAATTTACTGCTTGCTCTTTTACACACTTGTCATTGCGTGTTTTTCCTCACATTAGAGTCTTGTGGAAAAGGAGTGTAATTAACGGTGTGGAGCTCGGCGACCGCCACTCTTTCATCATGGTGTGATAATTGTGCTCCTTGTCTGTCACTGTAACCTCTCTCTTCGTTTCCTATGCCGCTCTCTCCACCCTATTTGTCAACTGCAGGAATCATGTGGCTTTCCCAATGCCTTTGCGGCAATGCACCCCAAGCCACCAGTTTTTCTATTTGTCCGAAGCCTGGGTTATTTATATCCCCTGTGCTGCTTGTCAAAAATTAGTCTGATGCACTGCATAAGATAAAAGATTCATGGTAAATACACCTGATCTTGGTCCTGTGGTAACTGAGGATACCAGACTTTGTATCTGAATTATGGCAGTGCATTGAAATGAGGGTCACACGGAAGTGTTCACATGTTCACTAAGCTGAACAAGTACTTCCTGTCCTTACTGTACAACATACACTTATCAGCATACACCCATACTTCTTTTTCCTCAAGACGGCCTTCATGAATAATTTCTGCTGCTCTAACAAAACAGCTCTGTTTGCAGGACATATACAGTGTATAGCATGGATTCTATTTTTAAACAGGGTGGGACAGTGATTCACTGCTCGTCTCATTATCCTGTGTGGTTCTCCAGATCCGATATATCCATCACCACCAACCCGCGCCCAAGAGGTTAACTCATCAATAACTTTCTGAGGGAGATGAACCCAGCTGAGAGACTTAGGAGACTTGGAGGTGCCTCTCCACAACACTCTTACTTTAACCCGGCTCTCTGTCCCTCTGACAAAGATCCCTACTCTTCCCTCAAAAGTTTCAGTGGATTTTGATTATATCTTTTTTAGGTTGTCATAGACAGAGGCTAATGGGATGTCTGGTCAAGATTTCAGGATCCATCACGGCCAGGCTGAGGAATTAGCGTGGCGCTCATGCATCAGCTGCCAAAGCTGTCATACCCCTCCCCATCCCCCTTCTCTGTTCATTACAGGCCCCTGCCATGTGCTTTTGCCGTGCACCCTGTCTCTGTTTGCACCAACCACTACTCCTCCTCTATCTCAACCACCCTGTGGACACCAGTGCCACTGCTGCCATGTTGAGCTGACAAAGACCCCTCACCACGCCTCTCAGTGTCAGTCCCCCAAACAGTAGCCACTAAATTAGGAGCTACCATAAGTTTCTCCTTTTCAATCTTCTGTCTTTTTACTTTTTGAAATGAGAGAGCTGGCTAGGGCCAGAAATGCTTTGGGGGGAGATGGCTGACACCTTTAAACTCTTCTCCATCAGTGGGTGTTTTTTAAATACATGAGGGGCTAGGCTGGAACAAGCGCATTTAAACCTATTAAGGGCAATTAAGGAGCCTTTGGCCCTTGCTGTAATAGAGAGGGCCGTGACTTTGATTACTGTTGGCCCTCTCAGTGTGAGCAGGGTGTGTCGGTCTCATTTACAGACCATGACCCACAGCACACACTCTGCTGAGAGTCAGGGTTACAACACCCCCAGAGAGAAAGTCATAGCCTTTTCCCTCGATTTCAGTGTCTTTGTCTGGCTCCTGCATCAAAAGCAGCATCCACTAAGAAGGTCAGAGTGAAAATGAAGGCAGGCTACAGCTGGTGATGGTGGCCCAGGTCCTCTCCCCTCTTCCCCTCATTAGCAAATCAAAGCTGCCCCGGAAAGATTCACAGTCCTCACCTGATTTTGTCCTTTTGCTCTAATCACGTAGACACACAACCTTGACTGACAGTTTTCTGTATAATTGGCCCATGATCTGGCGCTGCTCTAATAACCAGAAAATCCCCTCTGAGAGACGGACAGACATGAGTGACCTATCTCTCTATCCCACATACATACACTCGCGCTTCCCTAGATATATTGTATCAGTATGACGCAATACTGCCTTATATCCACACGTTCAACACATCCACACATTCTACACAAACATGCAATAGTGCTACCAGCAGCCATGCCTGATGCCATCTGCACGGGCAGTGTTTGTGCCATGCTATTTGTGCATAGCAGAGAGAGATAATCCTAATGTTCAATAATGATGTAAATATTGGATGAGCAGCTCAGACAGAGAAGCCTCTCTCGCTGCTTCTAATTATTGTTCATTTGCCAGAGTATCAAAGCCTAATTATTGCTCATCTCAATATTCCCTGGGACAGAGGAGGTGTCAAGGCAGAGTTTGAAGGAGACAGCCCCAGGAGATCAGTCAGTCAGCCGTTATCTTTCTCTGTCTTTCCCTTTCTTCCTCTCTCATTCTGAATAGGTTAACATTTGTATTTGTGTGTTCAGTTCCTTCCTGCAAGCAAACAAACAAAGATTCTACAAACAAACACACTGATCAGTCTGAGAGAAAGCAAGAGAACTGGGGCCTATAATGCCAAGCTTATTGTTTCTTTTGCTCTCTTTGCCTTGTGTTTTAATGTGTTTTGGGTAAATAACAGACAACGGGAGGAGATGGGAGGAAGCTGCCAGCATCTCTTATTCTCGCTTCAGATAAAAAGCATTTTTTTCCCTTTTTGCTCTCACCTAATCCTGACAGAAGCCACTGCAATCACTAGCTGCCACCCGTTTGACAGTTTCTGTCACCAATTAGCAGCTAAATCAGCATCACCCAAAACAGAAAAAGAGGCAATTTATATGTCTGTTATTTATCGCTGGGTTGTGTACTGTATGTCTGGGTGCTTCCCTCTCAACTCTCTATCTTTCTTTTTGTTTCTATCTATGTTTGTAAATCTTCTCTTTTTAAATGCCTGTTTCTCATCTCACCCAGCATTCGGTCCTGATGGGCGGAGACAGAGTCTGTCCTTTTTCCTTATGAGGAAGTTTATCAGCAGATTTTTACCAGCCTGGCTCCTTGAAAATTTACAAGATGTCAACAAGCTTTTAATGAGGTGAGCCAATCTGTTCGCTGGGCCCTGCCACTCTTTTCTGGTTCTTCTGCTGTCTCTGATGGGTCGTTAAATGAGGAGATGTTTTTTAACCCACTCACTTTGTTATTCAGTCAAGTTGTTATCATTCAAACCGGTCATTGTGCTGCCATTACACTGGTGATTTACTCTGCTTTGTGATGCTGCATGTGTGGGTGTGTGTGGCAAGTCTTTGTGGTCCCTATCAGTGATGAATGGCTGTTAGCTTGAGCTATTTGCATCTACTCAAACTGGTAGGTTTTTCGATAGTCATTCCATTTTTTTAGTACACTTTAATAACAGATAAAAAAACAGAAACAAAAATAACTGTTTAAAACTATATCCGCCAGTTGTGAACGTTAAAATAGAGCATTGAAAATGTAACTAAATATCCCTGTTTCAATTTAAATATACTGTAACTTTACTGTCCTCTACAGAAAATTGATAATAGCCACTGTTAAGGCCATTTAAAATACATATAAAATTACTATACACAAACACACATTTTTATTTTATTTCAGTGGTATTGAAATTTAATGAAATTTATTTCATTTTGCCTTCTGTAGGCAGATATATCGGTGCATGCTAGCCCTATAATCATCTCTTCTGTTTTGGCAACCCTGTAGTGTGTCAGATAATAGTTGTGGATTACAACAATCCTTCAGAATTCAGAAAATCTATATTTTACACAGTGGGGTTTAGGGAAAATAAATGTCATATGTATTGTAATGGAATGCTCAATATGTCAGATATGCTACAAAATATGTACCATACAGATGAGCCCCTCTGAGGTGCATAGCCTATTGGCAGGTAGGTAAACAGTATGACAATGCACTTGTCTCAATCAATATTTACGATACAAAGTCATTTGTTACTGAATGACATGTGATGAATATGATGTCGATAAAGTTAGCAGCTTGTTTTATTATAATGATGCAGATCAGGCAAAAATGTTTTTAAAGAATTTCGCAGATCTTGCGAGCCATTCAACAATAGACTGCAGCCTTCTCGTTTTTTTGTTATATTAAATATTAAGTTAAGTTTTAATTTCCATTTAAAGGATCAACTTCTATAGTATAATTTTAAAGAATCTTTTCTCCATTTGTAAATTAAGTTTAACACTAAATTACCACAAATTTTCTGTATTGTGTTATATTTCATGTATAGGTTTTGTCTGAGCTCTGGAAAATGTGTAAAGAATAAATATTAAAGTAATGACAAGACAGCAAAGCACAGCTTTAATCTCAGCTGGTGTGTGTGTGTCTAGTAATTATATGTAGTATAGCAGCATGGTGGTGCTCAGTTAACCCAGTTGAGGACCAAAGCCTCAGTGATAAGCCCTTGGCCTAAAGTGCTCCTCATTTAAACCGATCAAAAAAAATCAATGGGGTGAAGTATGATTCTTCACTCTTTTAGCTCTGTCCCTTTCTCCCAAGTGCTCTCTGTTAACTCTGTTTTACCAGCTGAGCTCTAGCAATCTACAGAATAGCTATACACATCCATTTATGTATCCATCTAAATTCTGAGTAAAACCAAGTGAATAACCTCAGGTCTAAATACAACTGTGTTGTTGTTGAAAAGGACCAGAAATGTTTTATTTTATTTCTGGTTTTATACCATTTTTATTTATCGTATTTATAAATAAAAAAGTAGAGAGAGGGAGGTAGGGCATTGAGGGTATATGAAATCAGGAAGCACACACTGTAGGCCACAGCTCCAACCGAAATTCTTTTTTCAAATGTTTATTTCCTGGCATCTGCTAGAAGTGTAAATACAGATTCAAAAGCCATTTGATGACATAGTAGCAGTCACTGTGTAATATTTTTAAACAATAAGCAAAAAGATGCAGCTGTATAGATTTTTGCTGTATAAGTTGCTGTATATGTCTATACATTAATGTAGTTTAACAATGTCTCTGCTCTAAGTTTGGCAGAAGCAGCCGTCAGCCACGTCAAACGGCTCTGCTTAATCATGGAAGGCACTAAAGGGCTGAACTGATTCTGTTCAAGAGGGTGAGGAGTGAAAATGCTGACAGACAAACTACAACGCCATAGGGAGGCCACCACTGACACACTTTCTGCATGCTTATGCTTTATAGGCATCTTTGTAAATGACTTACAGAATCAAGGGCAAGACCTTGTGTAACAGCGGACGGTACTTTTGCCCAAACCATGTGTCTTTGAAAACACGTTTAAGGCACAATTCCCTCCAGTGATGCTGTGACTGAACCCCCTCAACATACTGCGTTAAATCTTTCTGTTCCTATTAAAAAGAAAACGTTGCTCCTCTTTTTATGCAAACAACCACCTCAAGTGAGTAGGTCTCCACTGCCTCTTTCTCTCTCTCTGTACTTACCTACACGCCACTGCCCATCCATACACAACCTCCAAAACAATAAATGACTTTTAGCCATACTGTAAAGTAGAAAGTATTTAAAAATAGAGCCCTGGGGGCTGCTTTGTCCATGGCTGGAGGCATTATTATAGCCGACCTGTCACGCGCCATCCCCTCAGGTCATTACTAGCGGGCAGAGCTGCAGCCCTTGGCAGCCTAACAGAGGCAGAGTGCTCCATTATCTGGAACAGGGAGCAGGGGAACGAGAAAGGGGAGGAGAGGCCTGGACGATGATCTGAAGAATGAGAAATGGGGAGATGCTAGTCAAAGCTGTGGGGATGGGGGGATGCTTTTTGGGACAGGCCCGGCTCCTAGATGCCACCCATTTGGAACCTGATTTAGCAAGTGGCAGTGGTTTGGAGCGCTGGCAAAGGAAAGCTTAACCTGATCAAGGACATAATTGCATGTTTTTTCATCTGTTTTCTTTCTCTCGTTTGATGCATATATTCCCTTTAGTTAATGAGATCTCCTCTGCCAAATTCCATTCATGTTGAATTTGCAGAGCCTGTTCATGCAGATGAGCAAACACTGCAAGGTGTATAATAAGAGGTCTTTGCTTTGCACAGCTCAAAAGAATGAGAGGACAATAGCATCACAGACTCCCTGTGTTTCACAGATCTATTATTCGTCTAAAAAACTCCCACATCCATAAGTCATGTACCAATGCCCTCTTGATTTCAGTCCCAGTATGGCTTCACAAAAAATTCAAAGCCATCTGAGAAAGTAAATAATAGTAAGCAGTGTCCGCACTCAGATCCTGACTGTTGACAGTGGATAGGAGACATCTGGTCTTATGATGCTGTAGTATATTAGGTGGACTAGGGAAGCCAGGTCGAGACCTCCTATTCACAAAACCTCACAGGAGACTTTATTATCTGCCTGCCACCTTCACTCTTCCATACAATACACCAAATAAACACTAACATGACTCCAACAGTGGTTGAATGCAAATGGTCTATACTCTCCACACATATGCACTCTCAGTCTTTCATTTTGTTCCTTCTTTATCATAATCTGGCATCAAAAAACAATATTAATTCTGATACTTTTAAGACCATCTAAATATATTTGTGTTTAGAAATAGTTCAAAAGCATGGGATAGGGGAGAGCTGGTAAGATGGTCTGTGTGTACATTATATCACCCTCATAAACAAGCAAAAAGTGTACAATTTTAGTCATGGTAAAGAATATTAAAAGGGCCCATCTTTTACACCTGCTGTTGATTAGGAAACACACATGAGCAAAGCATTTTTAAAAATATTTAATATGCTTAAAACTTTTTGCAGTTTTATAAAATACTGTGGATGCGTGAAACTAATTTTGTCAATTAAATTACATGAATTTTTGTAAAAATATATCATACATAATGGTGAATTGCCAGCGTTTACATTTTGGGCAAAACATTAGCCATGAATTATTAGAGGCTTTGGAGTAAGACCTGTCACCAATCTGAAGATTTGTCTCCAAATGCAGAAAATACTAATAGTATTTGTATTAGTTCCCCAAAGCATTACACAAATATTACACAATGTTATTGTGTAATTACATATCAAATAAATATTATAAATATTAACCTTTATCTGTCTGTTTTAGAAAGTGAATGGTGTTCACCAATATAGGAATTGAGAGTGGAATTGTGCAATAATTTTTTTTTTTAGGTTTTGTTTCTTATGTTCGTAATTTTATTTGGAAAACAAAAATAAAATAATCCACAATGATTCGACCCCCTAGCATGACCCCTAACATGGAGCAAGTTGTGTCATTTGTTTTTAAGTCATACTGTATTTCTTTGGTTTTATGTTTAAGTTGATAGGAGACATTTGTTGTGTAATAGTTTTACACTAATACATAACATTAGTGTAAATGTAATCTCATTTAAGTACACTTAAGTACATCTTAAGTAAAACGTCACAGAAACAGCTTACCCCACTCTCCCCCATTCATTAAAAAGATCAGTGTTTTGTAATGTACACCACTTTGAGAGAGATGTAGGTAAAAAGCTTGTGTCTTTTCTTCTGTGGTCCTTTTAGTTCACATCAATGGTGATGTCTCATCAACCACTCAATGGAGATTGAAACATACAGCTGTCGTAAATCATTACTGTGCAGATGCAAAGCTCAATAACAGAGAGCCGAGATTAATAAACATGTTGTCCTTCGTGAAGTGAGGTGTTTGTCCCCTTATTGTTGTCTTTGTGGTTGGTATTGATGACTGCTCTAAACAGCTACCATTGTGTCTTTTATATGAGAATGCCTGTTAAATAGGTTTAACACTTTGAAACATCTCATTCAAGTATCTTTGACCAGTCTCAGCATGAAAGCAGCTGTAAGGAATGTCAGACACTGGGTGTGATTAAAGGAAAAGTGAGAGATATGAAGCATCTGTCTCTTTCTCTCTCTCACTTTCTCTCTGGCAGTGTGGTATGAGTTTGAACAGAGTGATGTAAAAAGCTTTCTTTTGACATGTGACTGAGCTCTGGCCAGGCTGAGGGAGAGAACAGGGTTTTCACACAAGAGAGCCTGGCCATGTTGAGTGTATGTTAGCCTGTCAGTCAAACATGACAGCTGTTTCCAGACTGACTGAGAAAGATGAAAAGACAAGAGAAGGGAGAGAGGGAGGAAAGAGTGAGTGCTTTGAGTTCATTGAATCCATCCAATTTTTCCTATTGGTGTTCATATTACATGCTCAGATATATCACAAACATTTTGTCCTATCTCTTTTGTACAGCTGATCACCTATACAAATGTAAACTGATACTTGGAGGTCTTACATGTACTTTTAATACTTTGCTAATATGAAACATGAGAATAAGCCTGTGTGATCTAGGAAATTGGCATGTTGGTGCTAAATGCTCTTAAACTGTCTAATAGTCTAATTCTCTGCCATTGGAGCAGAGTCTATAATCAGTATAATATGACATCATTTTGGCATTATATGCCTCTTTACCTTAGGTTTTAACTTGGGTTAGTGAGCTACTACTACTGTGAAGTAAGTAAAGACTTTAGACATTAACCTTAGATATAAAACACATCACGTATGAAACACTTATTTACATTTATTTATTCCTGTCTCAGGCTAGGTGTAAAAGATTTTTTAGCAGACTGGTCACAATCCATTTCTAGCATAACATTTTATGCATATTCTATTAGGACAAAAGGGATATACATCTGTTTCTGGAAAACAGAGAATTTACACCTCCTGCATGTTCATATTTTACCCATTTGCTTGGACCGCTCTGGGTGAGAGCTCACACTGAGACCAACTGATAAGATAAGCATAATGCTTATACATTTATCACCAATAATCACACTTTTCTTTGTGTGCCAATACTTTCAGACAGGAATAATGAGATGCCTTGCCAGGACAGGTTTTGAATATAAAACCTCTGCATGAATGCGAACATCCAGGGAATCTCGCTCCGAAGGTGAGGAAAACACTATTAGACAGTTGTAAAGCACCATCAACAATTTACCAGATAAAAAAGTCTTTCCATTCGATTTATACATAGTTACAATTTTGGTGTCTACTGCCTTTTAAAGAAGCTGAAATTAATCACATCTATTATTCTCACAGTCAGAGTGAAATAGAGAGACAGAGTCTTGCAGCACAGCCATGATAGTGTACCCAATGTTTCCCAATGTGTTACCCAATGTGAGGATGTGTACCTAGTTCAGTTACCTAGTTCAACTGTTTCAACTCAGTGGTGACCTCAAAACTGCTCCAGTAGGGTCAGGGCTTATTTACTCCACCTCCTGGAAGTAAGGGTAAAGTGCAGGAATAGCCCTGCTAAATGCTTAAAATGCTTTCAAAAGTCAGCCATTTGATAACCATTGTACTTTTTTTCTTTGTACTGCTCTACCATACCAGCAGGGCCACTTCACACCATGCAACATTGATCTTAACCCGCAATATTTTCTGATGAACTGTCTTTGGCTGATGTAAAAATTCATCTACTAAAAAGGACTTCATTTTCTAAAGCCCATCTTAATTAAAAGTTATGCTGTAATGTTTGCTATTGTGCAGCAATTTGACATTAAATCAAAAGTAGAATGGTGAATATGATAATGTGATACCTTGAGATTTGAGGCAATATCAAGTCTAATCCCTAATATAAATCAAATCAGACATTCAACATTACACTTCATTATATATATATATATATATATATACATATATATTATTTTTTTTATTTTTTTTATTTTTTTTTCCATAATTAAATGTTTCAGGGTGAATAACACAACATATCACAAGTGTAATCACATTGTTTACAATAAGAGAGACAATATGCCACCCACTTCATAGAATGTCTCTGTGGCCCTGTGGTATATTGCTTTGAACTTCACCAACTGGAGACTAATTTGCTGCATTTACAACCAGAACAAATGGGAAGGAAACTGCTGTGTGCTGTGTGACATACGGACAGCCCTTTCTGCTGAAATGTGTATATCACTTGCCAGTTGGTCATTAAAGGTATGATTACCATGGGCTGATTGGGTATGATTGAATGGGCTCAGACGGTAGAACATTCATTAGTATGGCAACAGATGGGGACGTACATTTTCCCTGCACATACTTCCGAAATGGCTCTTCGGGTAGCCCTATAAATATGATGCACTGCTTCACATCTCTTAATAGAGACACAAATTTAAACAAGCAGGCATGCACAACAGAGGACAAATAACACCATATATCTAGCAACCCTACCATGACTGACCTATGGTATGGTTTACTATCTGTCTTACATATTTGCATTTCTCATAATTTATTGTGGGTTGCAAGGAATATGTAGCAGGTAACTACGTCTTCCTTGGTGGAATGTATATCTCCCTATTGAGACACATCATTTTCTATTACATGAACAATTTTCACTGTCAGTGAAAATATGGGGCTTTAAAATAAGGGATGGGGTTGGCAGGAAAAGTTTGGCATGCACATAAGGTATGATGTGCATGAGTATATCTGCAAGAGTATCATCTGTTGTGATATATATTTTTGAGCCAGACAAAATGAAAGCTCAAACCAACATTCATTATCATATTGACTGAAATCATCATAGAGTGATTTTAGGTTTAGTGGCTGAGAAAGAGAGAGAGAGTGAGAGAGACAGAGAGGAGAGAGAGAGAGAGAGAGAGAGGAGGCAGACTGAGAGGAAAGAAGAGAAAATGAGTGAGCATAAAGAATTAGCTAACAAAAGAACAGCATTGTACCGCTGAGACGTTTCTCTGTTCCAGTTCATTGATGGAGTTGATGAAGTTTAAATGAAGCAGACACAGGATAAAAGTGAGGGTATTGACCAGCGGGTGCCTGAATAACAGATACATGCGCAAAAGCAAGATTTGCTAAATGCTCTAATCTTCAATCAAATCTAACATCAATACAAACAAAGTTTGGTAATGAGAGATTCAATGAAGCATGAAGGAGAGAGAATTAATTTCCTTTGCCTAAACAGGGTTCAACTTTGAAGCTTTGCTCCTTGGGACAGACAGTTATCTAAATGCTAAGTAAGAAACATTTCACAGTATGGTAATCATTTGTTCATTTCATCTCCATTATTTGTTCTCCTGTAGATTTGTGTTGGTGATCTTGTGAATAGAACAACCTTGGGCAGCGTCTGGAAGTGGACAGAATATTTAACCGTCAATTCAACAAGGCGTATGCACAAGTATAATTTAAGCCTCTAATTTAAAATCTTTAAAATCTTTCTAATTTATAATCTTTAATCTTTATATTCAACTTGACTGACTCCAATTATAAATATGACAAACTACATATTTTATGTCCATCAACCTTGTAAAACAGTTCATAGCAAAAGAAAATGTGATTTTTATTGCAACAAATAACATTACACGTTTCATATTTAATTACATTAAGTATGAAACAGGAAAAGCAGGGAAAAAACATATATGCTAAGATATTAAATTATTTTCTTATCTTATGCAAATAACAATCACAATTTAAATGTGGGATTATTATTACAAAATGCAATACAAAATAATAGCATGATAAGTACTTGTAGTTAACCACAGTGATCATTGTAATATAAATTATTTTTTGAAATGCTGTTTAGGGTTTTTATCTTGTACATAATCTTTATTTGTATCATTGTATTAAGGGTAGGTTGAAACATGTTTAAACATGTAGATTATTTAACATAACCATTTAGACCAATTAACATAACCATTTGGACACATATTACCTATATACCAAGAAAACCTATAGACTTCCAATTTTATTTATCATTACTTCATAAAATCCCATGATGAGCTGACATGATCTGGTATGAGCATCACAGTTTGATGAGCAATCTTAGAAATGTTGCTGAACTTTGGCAGTACTGAGCAATGATCACAGCTCAGGTTGTAGAAGCAGTAAGCCTGGAGGTGACAGACACATAACAGGTGACAACTCACTGGATGAGCTGTGATATCTACACACACAGTGGCAGCTCTATGACCCTCTTACGGCACTGAAAGATCATAGAGAGAGGGCAAATCATTAAACACAACAATGTCATCTCTCTTCGATCATTTCAGATTACAGCAGTTTACAGTGTTTGTCAGTGATTGTCAGTGACCTGCACCTTAGCCTCTACACCAGCAGATGATATAGCAGCACTTTCCAGGTACACACTGGCCTACAAACACAGCACAATCATATTTTAGGTGCATAAACAATTCCAAGGCATATATTTGTTGCATATCTGCTCCTTTACACAGACTTCAAGATTACATAATTGGAAATAATAGCAAAAATAAAAAATGCGCGTGTTTTAAAATTAACGTTTTTACTTTTAGATCAGTCTATGTTATGTAGTATGTTACTTAAATTAATTACAATAGCTAAAATATAAATAATGTGTAATTATTATATTAGTTATAGTAGTTGTTCAGTAAAATAAATACATATATCTAGTGTTTGTATTAAGCATTTATGTAAATATGCGGTACAAATGGAATATGTAAAGTGTGACCATATGTAGTACGTTTGTATTGCATAAAGGCAATGATACATTTTGTCAAGCGCAGGTTTTGCTGCTCTTTATGCTTTGGTATAAGTGCGATGGAACTGAAATCGGCACGTAAAGAGTGTTTGTCAAACCCCCATCTAATCTGCATGTTTGTTTCTTAAACATGCGTGTTAGTTCCTTTCTTCAGCCCGAGAGATGTGCGCTAAAACAAACTGCGCTCTTAAAGCTCTGTGCGCCTTTGTACTGCTGCGTTTGTCTCTTTACTGTCACTTATTCCCTCTCTGGTTCTGTCATTTGCTCTGTATATTCATGTGTCGGCTGACACATTTCTCAACAGTGGTATACAGTTGGTTCACCGTAAGCAATGATATTCCACGTTTAAACAGTAAAGGAATAAACACAAGGCAGGATGACGAGCGCATAAAAGTTTGTATTTGTTTGTTTGTTTAAGCATTGAAACAACAGACATGCTAGTGCAGTAAATGCAAAATTATTTCGTTTTCTGTCTGTGGCGAGGCTTGCTAAAATTAGACAGCACTTTTAGACTACCCAATGCTATATATTTTCATAAAAAAGTGTTATACATATTCAAAGACAGGAGTCAATGCGAGACATTTAGATTCTATATTATACTTTCAAACGCACCACCATAATAAAACGATCTATGTAATATGTTTTTGAAAATGCTAATAAGCTGTCTGACATCGTAATAAAACTGTATAGCAAGTGTACTGTAAACCATGGAATGCTGTTCAGGGGCAGTTACACATTATGTGGTCTTTCTGTCAAAAACTAAAGTATTTAACTGCCTTGAATAAATGCCTTGAGAGGGGGCAAGACCTCCACAAGGCTGAACACATTTATAAGGTTATAACCCTGGTAAGTGATGCTACTTAAAACGTTAGCACTAATAAAACAAATATATTATATGTCACTGAGCTGGTTAATACCTTTACAATCCAAGCTTTACATATTTTTGAGAAAATTGTGCGACGCGAAAATACAGGAAAAAGTTGCCTCCGTTACAGCGGCCGGCGACAAACAGAATTTATCCTTAGGCACAGCTGAAAAATAAACAATGCTCTTTATGATATTCACAAATCAACTGATTTAGAATACATTAAATACACAGTAAAACACTGGTAATCTTTAATTACCTATAAAATGTATTTGTGTACTTGATCTAACACTAAACATTAGGCGTGTTAAAAAATATTTTTAACTTAAATGTAAACGCTGGCTCAGGTATATGGCATTTTTTCGCTACCTGATGAAACATTTGCACAATATACATTAGACTTTTTTCGACAACAGCGCATTTTTATGATTAGCTAGACAGGTTAAAGGGCAGTTGGACAAATTCTTCTAAACGTTTACTGTTGTTTAAACAAAGCATATACTCTGGGTAAAACATAATTGCAGTGCAGCGTCTCCTAGTGGTCGTTATCTAAACTCCACGGCCACTACAGTTTAAGCACATTTCATAATGAAGAAATGCATGGGAAACGCATAGGGCGGCTTTAAGCCAAATACAGCACACGCGATATGATTTGATTGGCCCAATTCCCTCTACATTTCATTGGTTTAAAACGATCAATTAACTCTCTCAAACTGAGCTGGTAAGATCAAATTGGCGCCGCATTTTATTACAGAATAGAGAGAAATCTTGCATTTTGATTACGCTGTTATTTCCCCCAAAGTGTGAGAAAAGAATAACATTTTGCCGTCACTAGTTAAGACGTTATAACCAATACCTACCGAGATTCATCTTTACATACCGAGATCAACTTGAATGAGATACAGCAGTATGAATTTAGCAGCATATACTAGTGTTTAATTAATTTCTAACAAAATGAAGGCAACAGTAATCTTATATCAGTGATACACGCATGCCGTATGATGCTGTATATTACACCACGGGAAATATTATTTAATATTTATTTTGTAACATTCAAGTACTGTTAAAAAATACATATGTTACACGGATAATAAATAGGCACCGTATGTTTTACGCGGGATGTCTCATGCTCGGGATACCCATTTGACTCGTTACTTTTGGCACATATCCCGCATTTCTTCCCGACTCAAACTCAAATCTGTTTCATTTTGTGGCTTGTCAAGCCTCGAATTTAGTGTGGTGAGAAAAGCAGGTCATGGTGCGCCTGGAGGGATAAGCGCCAGCTGCTCAGTGACCAGTCACACCTTCAGCTCTGCTATCTCTACAGGCATTCATTCATTGATTGTTCAGAGAGTCCAGCAGCACTTTAAAACAACCACATTATTGTTGTTGTGACTGACTTGCTTTTTTACCAAGCACCTAACCAACTTAAACTTGAAGACTATATCTAGGCGTACAGATAATATTCATAGAAACATTTTATATTTTTACATTTTATTTACATTTTACATAAATTTGTTAAGTTTGAATTGTTCAGCTATTTGGGAAATTAGGCTTTATTAAAATTATCAAGCATTTAATTGCTTAGGTGAATTTTGAATGACGTTGCCATGAATTACAAGTTCTACCATTTATTTAAAGCAATTCTACAATAATTATGCCGTCATAATTGTATGTAATGACGTGTCTTTAGGGCAGCTGATGATTAGTACCTGCTGTCAGCTGCTGAACTGAGCCGAACCAGCCGAGCGTGCACAGCTACACGACTCGCTATTGTTCGGGGCTTGTCAACATATTACCCTGAATTCCCTGCAGTCATCCACTACCGAATTGTGCACTATACAAGGAAAAGCAACTCGGAGAAAAAGGAAGGCAGACTAATTGAAAAACGATTGTCGGGAAAGCGCATTAATTACTAGGTTATATGCGGCATGTCAGATGATGCCCCGTGAGTTTGAAGCCCCTGGAAAAACCGTCCATTAGAAATAATTTAGAGCGAATGAGCGAGCTAATTTCTCATTAACCTTTGTTATAAGACCTAGTTTCACATAATTGAAAGGGATATAATAGCAATTTCACCCCCACGATGTTTAACACTAACGTACAAGAAATAAACATATAAACATTGAAACAGAGAAACGGATTTCCTACCACATATAAGTTGACTGTGGTGAACCTCAGACAAGCCATAAAGATTAAACTGAATGTGACAGGGGCTAAAGCATATTTTTGGAGCACCAAAATGGTGCACTTTAAACAGGTTTCGTCCTTGTCAAAATATATTGATTTCCCTGCTTATGTGATGTGGTTGATATCTCACTTACTCTGGAGTCAGCAGGAGAGGTTTGGTTTAAGCAGGCTCAAACACCCCCTAATGAGTCTGTTAAACTGTATTTAACTTAGTCTGTCTCTCAATGTACTAGAGGTACCTCCAGATATATTTAAGGGTAAAGTACTCTAGATGTTCAGTCAAAAAGTTTTCAAGCATCCAAATCACTTATATTTTACCAAATACAACTGACATGAATTTTAAAATATTCTACATTAAGATACACATGTATAACCAGTTAACACATGCTCCATGATGTTTTATGCTGGTAATTTTTATGCAATAGAGATGAAGAATACAGATGAACAGCAAAGGAAGGAGAGAATGAGAGACAACAACAAAAAAGAACTAAAGGAAGTGGTGACTATCAAGGTGGATTTTTTTCTTGCCACAATCAGTGCACCTGGGTTTTCTTTGGTGTATCCAGAGGTAAATAATTGATGTTAGGATAAAAGCATTAGTGAGGGGGAATGAGACATTCAGACAAGGGAGTGAAAACCCGGCCAGAGCCCTCTCTCTCATGCCTCTCAACCCAAGCCTGGCCCCTCGTCGTTTGGTGGCCCCTCACACTACTCTCTCGAATGAGCGCTTGAAGTGCAAATCTGTGTTCTGACTTGTTCCTGGTTGCTGTCAGCATGTTTTCCTCTTGTCAGTGGCATTTGACTGGGGGGCTCATCTCACCCTTGTGCCAGGACTATAGCGCAATCATTGACAGACCAGTGATACAGCCCAAAAAGATAATGGAAACCTATTGATTTTTTTGTTCTCACACTCCCTCTTTCTTTTTGCTGTTTNCACTTTAGGAATGACTGAGAGCAAAAGCAAGAGCACAGCTGACAATAGCAAGGCCTCAGTCACTGATGCCGATCTCTGGGTCGCTTCTGCCACTTTGGATTAGGATAAAAATTTGACAAGTGCCAGTCTTTGGAGAAAAAACAGGAAGACAGAGGAAAAGCAGCTATCAATCAATCCATTAATCAACAGTTTTACCTGGTGTTTGTGTCAGGTGCACCTGAGACTATAATCAGGAGATAAATGTAATGTGAAATAAACGTAATAAACGTCACTATCCCTCTTGCATATGGTGCCTTTGTCACAACTGCTCCAATGAAATATTAAGATTGTGCTTTTTTGCCAGAGGGCATTTTTTAATTACCACCTAGGGTTGCACCATTAATTTGAAATAACATACTAAGCTACCTCTTCTTTACATGTTCTTTGTTAAATTTATTAAATACAGTTTTTAAACAGAATGCTTCTTTCTTGTTTTCAAAATCCAACTCAGCCTTCCTGTTTCAGATTAAATGTGCTTATGTGCACACAGGGAAGGGATGACACTTGTATACCATTTTAATAGAGGAATCTCCAGAGAGCAGGCCTCTTTGATTCACTGCCTAATGATAAGCATGCTCTGGTCTGTCAGCAGTACAGCCCTGTGGCAGATGGCTAGTGTGGGTCTTACACATTTCTTTATGTTCCTGCCTCCCCCTCATTCACCCCGTTCATAAAGCTGCCAATGGTATAATGGAAAAACTCAACCCTGGTCATGGTTAGCTCAATCTCATTATAATCCCTCGTTTTTTATTCATTCGGCTCTTTGGGACACTGTCTGCCCACCATGGAGCTTCCAGCCTTGGTGTAGTGTCTTTTGATTTGGCCAGGAGAGCCTAATGAAGTCACAGAGAGATACAATTATTTCCCAAAGCAGTGGCATTAATGTACTCCAAATTCCCTCTGGAGGAACGTGATGACAATTGGTTTAAACAGCTTTGATTGCCAGTCTAAGCCCTGGCTGGTACAAACTGTGAGGTCACTCCCCTGTCCAGGCACTTGCCGACCGCCCTATAAACAGACACCGGTCAAGTCACTTTCTCCAGTATTATCAGAGCTGTTCCTATACACAAAGAAGCAGCGGACATTATGGAGATCCCTGAAACTTACACAATGACAGTAAATAGACAGAGTCTAGTATTACAACATGAAAGATACAAAGCTTTAAATCACAATTACGTTTTAATTGACTATTAAGTTACTGCTTAAGTTAAACAGAAATGTAAATACAACATGCTACCGCTTACTCTGCTCTTTAATTGATTGTAATTGATTGGTATGTGCTTGCACATTATCATCACCAAAAATGGTATATAGTTACATGGTAACTATATAAAGACCTGACCAGGACATAGAGGTATATTGCTCCATTTGGTCTTTACCTGTAGTCTTAGTCATAATCAAGTGCTCAACATATTTTAAAGAGCTTTTATGTCTCATTACAAAGAAATTATTTACCTCAGAATAAAAGGGTGGTAAAGTAAAGCATGATAATAAGTTATGATAATAGTTATTCTAATTTTGTGTGATATACTCTATATTTAAGCACCATAACACTCTAAACTGCATAAACTTAACATTTACACTAAAGGAAGGCAATTTGGCCCATGAGCAGTATTGTTTTCAACAATTCACAACAATACAGAACAATGACCTTTGTTTGATTTTATACAGATACTTATAGATGACTAATTTAGGACATAAGTATTACATTATGACGGTTTTGCCCATGATATTACCAAACAGCTAAAAGGTTTGAAAAATATTACTGGATAATATTCATCAAGTTTTCACAGTTTGTTTCTAATTTTGTTGAATGCAAAGCTGTACAATGACAATAACGGCTTTCTATTGTATTTATAGTTATGGCATTAAAATGTGATGCATAAGAGCATATGTTATATTGATATATTCTCTTAAATATAGGTTATATATGTTTTGTCGTTGTAAATAAACATGATTTGGATCTTTTCTAAAATCTATAGTTGCTGGATTTTAGAGTTGCAAGTGACATCAGTTAACAACTGCAGTATACAGTAAGAGACTTCCTAATTCGCATCTAAGATCTAAATATAGCCAAACTCTAAATCTCTAAATGTTGCAAACAGCATGCCCTTATAGATAATAGAAGATTGATAGAATAAATTGAGAAAGGATAAAAATGAATAGTGTGCTATATACACACACACACACACACACACACTCACACATACATATATATTGCATATTATTCATTTTGAACAATAGCGAGACTGGTGTACAGTAGCTGTTGTGTAAACATGGTGTGGCTTAGGAGACCCACTCTGGCAGACTGAGCAGAGGGTGTGTATCAAGGAGCAGGCATTCGGAGGGAGATGGTGAACACAGCTCTTTACACAGCGCTGATATCTCCACCATGCCTGTACCCACACCAGGGATACTTGTGTGTACAAGGTGCCTCTGCAAGTGCTTGATCCAGTCTTCCTGAATGGACTGAGGACCCTGGAAAATTAGATCACAGAACCTGGGGGGGAGGGTTGGGGGGCAATCAGCAGTGGCAGTATTGAGTGGTAATAAAGTCTTGGAGGGGATGCACTGTACCTGCAAGTCATTCTGTAGATCACTTCAGAGGCAGCGTGTGAAGATGAAAACACCTTCCTTTTTGGCCCAGTCCTTGATCTAGGCCTCTTCTGTTTACAATCATATGCTATAAAACAAAATCATCAATGAAAATCCATCAATGAAAAGCTGCATAGGTGTATAATTAGAATAAAACTGTGAACAGGTATGAAACCCTACTTGTTCCTTCTAACAAGGCAATCTTCTTCCGACGTGCATATGCTCGAAGGTGATTGGATAGGCTAACAGCGCTGTGGAAGGTTGTGTTGCAGTGCATGCAAATCTTCTTATTTACTGCAAACATCTCTGCATTACAAACACACACAAAGAAGTTTTAAGAAAATGAATTAGGTATATAACTGAGAATTGTGATTCTTTGAGTATCATTCTCCCACTACATCTGTTTTCATATCATAAAGATCAGTTGTGCACTCTGCTTTTGAGGACATGTAGTATGTTTTCTGTAAAGTATCTGTGGAGCACAAGGTTTGATAGTTTGTTTGTTTTTTTTAGGTCAATGTTTGAAACCTTTATCTGCGCTCACTCTAACTTAAGATAAAAAGTGTCCAGGTAACGCTAATCTTCAGTTAGTGCATAAATCTTGATTATAAAAATCGGTGAAGATTATAACATGCTAGCAGATACAACTAACATTACTAACTGAAACAGAGTGCAAATAAAGACATATTCATAAAGGTAGTTATCATTTAATAAAACAAAAAACTGGGATAAGCTATTATTGTAAACAAACTGCTTCACAGACAATAACTAAAAAAACTCCTAAAATGTTCTAAATGAAAACTGAAATAAAAAGTTAAATAAAAAATATGAGTGTAAACATATGAGTGTAACAACATAAGAGCTGGTAAAAAGTGATTTTACAGTTTTATGTCACCCTGAAAAGCACCGATGTCCTTGCTTTTTTAAATGACTGCATTGAACTTCCTGCTATAGGTGTTAATGCAGCATCTTCAATCAAAGTTTCAGCAGGAAAAAAAACAACAGACCTAATTAAATCTAGTTGAACATAGATCCCATCAAATCAAATTTACCATAATAAAAATAGACATTGTTCAATAAATATATATATATATATTTTTTTTTTAACACAACGGAAGTTTTCATTAGACATAAAACAAAAGTGTGCTAAAACAGCAGATATATTTCTAGTGGTACATAAAATAATGTTAGGCTTTTTACATTTGAATTTCAAAGCCACTTTTGATGACACTCATTCTTTATGTACCTGCTACAATATTTCAATGAACAGCAAACTGAATCGGTTGCCTCTTTCTTTCTATGGCATCAACTGGGAACTTCAAGATTACAGGAAAAGAACTTTGTCTTAAGCATGAGACGTCTGTCATTTTTAATATAGTGTGTATGACTCAAACTGGGTGGTTTAACAGGCACTGTAAAAAATAAAGGTGGTAGAGAAGGAAAAACATATGACAGAAGCCGTGAAACAAGGCAGTGCAGTCATTCTACAATGTATTGATCATCTCTACCCATGCTTACTGTAAATATCTCAAATCCATGCTAAGGCACTTAACAAATTACTTCATTATTTGCACCTCAAAGAACTTATACTATCATAAAAGACTAACAACAATAAAAACACTATGTTACAAGAGTAAAGAACATTCAATGCTTGTTTGTGACCCAGATATGTGAAACCACACCTGTCTGTCACTCTCAGATTCTTTGATTCAACATCACTTGAAACAAGCCAGATCACACGCTTATCTTACAGTGAACAGTCAATAGGTTCTTGTCATGCAGAGGCTGTTTTCAATAAAACTGCTCAACATCACAATGTTTTTAAGAGGAAGACTTTGTGTTCATTTACCATAGATAACAGATGGCCAAGTGAAAGCCTTTAACAATTACAGTACTAACCGCAAAACTTTTTGCTAAGAAGGCATCTGTACTCATAAGGCATTTGAAAGGTAAATTTGTGTAAATTTCTGGACCACTAATGTTACCAAAAGAAACTGAAAAATAATATGAACCTGTGCATGTTGGACTGCTTAAAATAATAGTGCGGTAAGAAACGTGCAGTAGTTTTTACACTTTGGGGGGAAATAAGCTTATGAGAGCTAACAGAAGAAAAATAAAAAAAATAAAAACATCACTCATCACCATTAAAAGAAAGAAAATTATATACATTAAAGAGAATAGTATTCATCAAATGTTTCAATTAATCTAGGTCCCTTGAAACAAACAGTATAATATAAAGCCAATTATTCAGTCATTAGTCAACTCAGTGGCTACGATACCCTGATTTGTT
>JAZGTK010004609.1:0-24131 GCA_036877625.1 Ambastaia sidthimunki
ACATCACATACACATCACATTTGCTTTCAAACTGTACAATTATTGATAGACATTATTGATAAACTCTCCTGTGTGTGTTTCAGGGGGATTCTGGTGGTCCTCTGGTGTGTCAGAAGAGTAACATCTGGACTCTGGTTGGAATTGTGTCCTGGGGAAGCGGAACCTGCTCCACCTCCACTCCCGGCGTGTATGCCCGTGTCACCAAACTCCGTGCTTGGATTGACCAGACCATTGTTTCCGGCTAAAGCTGCCAAAGCTGTCTTTACATTCATTAACAATAAAAATATATGAAATCACTTTTGGTTCTCTTTCCTGGGTTAATAAAAATATTATGAGAAGGCTTTATAAGTATTTATTTGCTATTTAAAGATTATATATATACAATACCAGTCACGTCTCTCTCCTTCTTCTGTATTTAGCGCATTTCTCTCAGCGTTTCATTTTACATGTTAATATAGCAAAAAACACAACACGGCTCATGTTTAACTTATGTGAACTGTGATTTTGGTGTGTTGGTTACATGATTCTAAATGCAATGCATTTTACATGCATTTAATGCATTTTAATGAATTTCAGTTTAAGCATATAAATTTAATAGCATTATCACTACAGCATTATAGAATATTTTAAAAATGTCACATTTTGGTTCGTAATTCAAGCTGCAATTTCCATCAGCACCTGCTAGTCAAAAATGTGCCACGTAAAATGTGCAAATAGGCGATTTTCAGTTCTGATCCCATGTGTATTGATGGTTTTTTTGTTCTTTAAATAAATGATATAACAAGACATACTGTGTGCAATAACATAAGTTTATTGAATGCATATATACAAAATATTTAAAAGAATATTTAAGTTAAGACTGGCCTTTAATGAAATTACACCTGCAGAAATAATAAGGTAAATCACTCTTATTTTATGCTTTGTGCAAGTTATAACTCTTTTTACATAGTATCAAACTTCTTTGTGGATAGTGCAAGCCTTTATTTAAAAGTATATCTGCACTACTGATATTCACTTTCTATGGCTGTGTAAACTGTAAAGGTCACCATTAGTAATGGTAATGTTTGGCTCTATGCAGGTTCATGCTTGCAGGTGTGGTCCATGCTGCGGCAGTAACAGAATGCCTTAAAGAATCGGCAGTAACAGGTATCGCAGGGGTTGCAGCAGGGCAGGTGGTGGCCCAGGCAGGACTGCTGATGCGGGATACAGCGACTGGGGGAACGCGTGCCTCTTCTCTGCAGCTGTACAGCTTTACCCTCGTCCTGTGGGCATGGCAACAAAACGCATTGAAAGCAATACCTCACCATTAAAGTGAAGATGTTATTTCTCAGAGCTTGATGGTGGCTTTAAGCCACCTAATGGAGCATTCATTTATTTTTCATTTGGTCCCTTTAAAGATGAACATAATTATAAAAATATTGACAGTTTTAACCAGGTAGTTAAGCCTCAAGCTCACAACATTTTTGAGCCACTTTTCCGCTGCTTTAGATGCTTAAACAGATGTTTTTAAACCTTAGAGCTGTAGCATTTAGACTTCATAAGTATATAAGTATTTTAACATTTAAAATTATTAACCCTAACCCCCAAAAATAAAAGACTGGAGATCACGTGATTTTAAATACACATACTAAATGTTCATTTACTACCTCCTCATAGAAGACAATGTCCTCTATCAGTTTTTCTTCTGCTGAGTTTATTTCAAATCGCTCCAGGTCCACTTCAGGTGACAAGAAGTCTTCACCGTCCAAAACAAAAGTTAAACACAATACAATTAAACAAACACAACTGCATTAAAAAAGCTCATTATAGTCATTTGAAATTTGTAAGTTTGAAGCATAATGTTTCATGTTTCATTGTAATTATTTGCATGTTTTTAAAACAAAATGAATTTGTTTCACATATTAAAATTTCACACAGACCACCTCTGAATGATGCACTTTATGTTTAAAAAAACCTTAAAAAAGGAACCTTACCTGTGTCAGAAATAGCAAAAGAAGTTTGACTACGCTTCAGGTTTGGATGTGAAGCCATCACCATGACATTCATCGTAAACCAGCAGAGAAACACTGTGTTCAGCATCATCAACGCAAATATAAGATTAACTTCAGCCACTCTTAATGATTTGCTCGAACCTTTTCACGGAAGAAAAGACAGTATTCAAATAAAGGTGAAATCTTGTGTCTGCATGTGTACCTGTAAGTGTGTTGACAGATGACAGTATTTGTGTTCGCACTGGTTTGTATGTGTCGGATGTTTGTGGGGTTGTGTGTATGTGTGCACGTATGTGTGTAAGTGAAGTGTGTGTATTTTACCTACCTGTGGAGTTCTGTGTCCCTGCCTGAGGGCGTGCACAACACTCCTTGATTTATAAGGCTGCTTCTTGTGGTGGGGGTGGGATGTGAGGACCACATGGTCCTGATCAGTGGACAGAGGTGTGGTCTCTTATGCCTGGCACAACCACACACACACGCACACACACACACACACACACACACACACACACACACACACACACACATTACACATTCAAACATACATTTCTCTCTCTCCCTTTTCCCACTCTCTTTATGTACTGTTTTACTAGTAATACTAGTAGAAATAGTTTTTTTCCTTACTGGTTTTTACTAGTTTAGTTTTTCCTTTGTGGAGCTTTTAGAAATACAATTTTATATCCAAAAATTAAAGCTGTTTTAAAACGCAACACATTTTAGATGAAAAGTGGGCGGAATATTTTTACAGTGTGACAAATAAAAAAAATTCTAAACTGCTAGTTGGTTACGGTTCTTTGTTCATTCTTGTGCAGGGCACTCCACGTACATCAGACACTCTACCTTTAAGGCAGACATACCACATTGATGAGTAATGTTGCCCCTCATTCTTAGCAGTAATAACCAGTAAACACTTCATTACCCAGCAGCCTATGAAGCTAATACAGCTGCAATCAGCTGATGACCCCAGCCTGCTGTTTTAGTGCCGATGACGCTATACAACATCCATTTGCGAAAGCAAAAAAAAAAACATGTTTTATGGCTATAAACTTTAGTACTTTGTAAGGTCAGATTCATTAAGCGGCAGCTACAATGTATAATAACTAACCTAAGAACTACAAGACTGTACTATAATCATCAAGTGTTACGTAGACACTTTTATTTTTAAATTTATTTTATTTTATAAACTGTCTGAACCCAGCCTGTCTAGTCTGAAAAGGGCATTTTTAAGTGTTTTAAAAATAATGTAAAAAATATATATTTTCAAGATTTTCAAGATGTTGAAATACGCTATACGTTTAATGTGAGCGTATGTAATGCGTGTGTGTAATGCTAAACTGTCATTGGATGATGTCTCGTCAACAAATACCTACTGCTATTTTAAATCATGATGAGCTTTTAGCCGTCTAATATTGAATTAGGCTGATTTGAGTTCATATCCTGCTGTTTGGAACACATAAATGACATATCTGAACAAATAATGGACTGAGTGTTTCCTCTAAAGGAAAAATGATCAACATTTAATTTTGCAGCAACAGGAATTTATCAAAGAGCAATGCTGACTTCATAGAAATCTATTGATATTTCATGTGAAAATGTACATTAATTACTATGTTCTGCTGAGCACAATCATCTGACAAACCTCTCCTCTTATCTTATATAGGTTGGTGAACAGCATCATTGGTTTGAATATAGCACAAAGAGTGTGGTGCTTTCAAACCAGTCCCCTTTAATCCAGTGACCTTTATTAATGTATTAGATTTATTAATCAACACATTTTAATTGCCTTATAAAGATGGATCTTTGACTGTAGATGGACGAAGAATATGTAAAACAAAGTTTGAAAAACAATGTTCCAACATTAATTTACCCTAGAATGTACAGCCCATTTCACAGAATTCATATGCAGGCCAAAAATACTATTAATCTGCACCAGCCAAAATAATAATAATAATGTGTACTTGCATTAAATTGCCTTGAAACAGAATAAATTAGTTACAGAAACGAATAAACAAGCTTAGGGTAAGTGCGTTGGTTGTAATGTTTCGCATACGATTGTGCAGGGCTGGTCTGAGATCAGTGTTAAAGGTTTGACAGTAAGCTGTTCGGTCACGTGAGCGTGTGTTTGCGTGCGCGTGCACGCACATCCGGGTATCCCCGTCGCTTCCCCCTTCCAGTGTTGGTTAAAAGCTACATCTCTCTCTTTTAGCTAATACATCCGTAGTGTAATTTCTCACCATGCCTTTCTCGGAATTATATTTTAATGTGGACAATGGTTACCTGGAGGGGCTTGTGAGGGGTTTTAAGGCTGGCATTTTGTCTCAGGCGGATTATTTGAACCTCGTTCAGTGTGAAACTCTGGAAGGTGAGTCGAGTGTCTTTTGGCTGATTAGTAGGTCTGTTTTCATATATGACATTTCCACATACACTTGAACATTTTGTCTTTTGACATTTTGTCACACAACTGAGTGTTACACACCGCCCATAACTCACACAGCTAATGTCAGTTAGCTTGTTCCTCTAGCTAGCACAGACAACCTGTTTAAATCTGCATTGACAGATGAAGATCATGTTTCAAAACCTTAAATGTTCCCCGTTTACCCCTGATCTAATATGAGGTGAATAAATAAATACTTGTGATCATTATATCATGTTACTTCTTTGATTTAAGGTCCTGATCTGAACTTAAGGCCTCTGTTTAACCTCAGTGGCTTACTAGCACATGATTGGTGTTGATTTTGACATTTTTCCAACGTTTTAACCGGTAAAAGCGATCAGTTATGTCTTTAATTGCAATGATAGAGGACCATAAGAAAGGTTTTTTGACTGAAGATTCAGGTCTTATTTAGATCATGGTGAGCCAGCGGCTGCTGCTGGTCATGTGATGTGTCATGACGTCAGTGATGCAGGACGGGCAGATTCGCCTTCAACTTGTTTAGCATTTATAATATTTTACATTTCACATTTAGACAAGTCCATTAGTGCTTGCTAATTATTTAAATATATGCAAATATATTAGATGTATGGAATTAATTACCATTAATTTGTCCTTTTAGAAAGCGATGGCAGATTCTAATAATGACTCATTTGGAGTTTTTAGGGAATTTTTTTCTACATTTAAGGGAACTGGAAATTGTGACAAAAAAATCCAAGATGAGCATAGCCTATATATAAAATGTCTGCAAGAACCGTGAGAATATTTGTATGTTTTTTTTTAAATTATTAAAGTGATATTAAAGGTTTTGCTTGATCTCATCACAGACCTGAAGCTTCATTTGCAGAGCACTGACTATGGAAGCTTTCTGGCCAATGAGGCCTCTCCTCTCACAGTCTCCGTCATCGATGACAAACTGAAGGAGAAGATGGTGGTTGAGTTTCGCCATATGAGGAACCAGTCGTATGAGCCTCTGGCCAGCTTCATGGATTTCATCACGTGAGTGCGGTCAAACTGCAAAACTTATGCTTAGAGCTGCAATCCCTAACTTTTATTTGATCAAACATGAACAAAAAGCAGTTATTGAGCAAGTCACAATCTGCTTACCTTATCCCGATCGGAATGGTTAAGTTTATAATAATGATTTGTAATTTTAGTTGTCGGGTAGGATTTTCAGGGAAATAACTGTAAACAAAAAGAATTATTATTGAACTATTAATGATTTCTTATTGAGCTCTTTTCTATATTCTGTTTGCAGATACAGCTATATGATTGATAATGTCATCCTGCTGATCACTGGAACTCTGCATCAGAGAGCCATTTCAGAGCTGGTGCCCAAATGCCACCCGCTCGGCAGCTTTGAACAGATGGAGGCGGTCAACATCGCCCAGACTCCGGCAGAGCTCTACAATGCTATCCTGGTGGATACACCACTTGGTGAGAAAGTCCCCTATAAAAACAATTAGCAGAACACATAAATCTTGCTCACTTTTTTGTTAAGTGGTGATAGAAAGCGAGTTGCACATCTTGCAACATACTGTAAATTTATTTTGTTAAGGATTCAAATGAGAAGATGTGCAGTGCATGTGAGAAAAACAAATGTCATATCACAGTTAATAACACTATCTTTGTTTGTTTCAGCTGCTTTCTTTCAGGACTGCATTTCTGAGCAGGATTTGGATGAAATGAACATTGAAATAATACGTAACACTCTTTACAAGGTCAGTCTTGATGCTGAACTATTTATGGTATTATTATATGTGTGGTAGTAACACAGTAACAACAATCATGCTTAGTAATATCACGGTTATTGTCAGTACTGGTATATTGTGACATTCCTAGCAGTGATTAAAGTTTTCTTTATCTCCAGGCTTATCTAGAGGCTTTCTACAAGTTCTGTACCTCACTGGGTGGAACAACTGCAGATACCATGTGTCCTATTCTGGAGGTAAGTCTCATAATATTGCGAGTTTTAGTGTTTTTGCCACATAAAACCAATTATGACCAATTTTGTCAAAAACCGACTATTTGACAAAAGGTCGCCTGTATTCTGAGAAATATTTCCTTGTTTTGCATGTCAGTTTGAGGCAGACAGGAGGGCGTTCATCATCACCATTAACTCCTTTGGTACGGAGCTCTCCAAAGAAGACAGAGCCAAACTTTTCCCTCACTGTGGGAAGCTGTACCCAGAGGGTCTGGCACAGCTAGCCCGCGCCGATGACTACGAGCAGGTCAAAGCTGTGGCTGACTATTACCCTGTAAGTATATAGACCTCATGTCACTTACTTATTTACTCACTTTGCTTCTCACATGTCTTACCAAATATCATGCTCCAAGAATTAGGCTATTATTCACTGAAAATCAACCCTATATTTGACTTCGTTGCTAACATATAAATATAACACATATATAGGAAGTATAGCATGTGGGTCACATGATCTGCTGTCATGGTGCTTTTAGCGTGTGTTCCTTTAAACTGCACTTAGGATGAGTTATGATGTAAAGTTCACTCAGCTTGTATGAGGGATTTTTGGCTACAGAAATGATTGGATGATTGATACTGAGTGCATGTTGCTTCAGGAATACAAGCTTCTCTTTGAGGGGGCTGGCAGCAACCCAGGAGACAAAACACTGGAGGACCGCTTTTTTGAGCATGAGGTGAGCATCAGTTCAGAACCGATTGCATTGAATTTCAGTGACACTTTGATGTGAAGTTCTTGGTTCCATTGAAGGTTCTCCGCTGTGTTTTGTTTTTTAGGTGAAACTTAATAAGCTGGCCTTCCTGAACCAGTTTCATTTCAGCGTGTTCTACGCCTACGTGAAGTTAAAGGAACAGGAGTGCAGGAACATTGTGTGGATTGCCGAGTGTATTGCTCAGAGGCACAGGGCTAAGATTGACAACTACATCCCTATATTCTAATGGTACCTAAAACCCTCGACCTAGGTTTGATGGTACCTAATAATCCACGTGGCATGCATTAACTGTGCCCTGTTATGTTAAGGTTTAAAAACAGTGATTCTGTCTCTTACCTGTTGCACTACGGCACTCTTTAATTTTCGCTTCTCTTTATTCCAGTAATAGGTTTTTCTTTGTCTGACATTCCCCCACAATCTGTTTAGATGCTCTAACTTACCACACAATAAGTGTTTTATCCATTTTTCGACAGCTTATTCAGTGTAGAAGAGCAGCTTCTGAAGAAATAATGGCAACCAGTCACAGCCCATTGTAAATTTAAGGAAAAGTCTTAAGGCAACCTGTTTGCTATCTACACAGAGGAAAAACACAAAACTTGTACAATCCCCAAAGACTAAAGAGATGTTATTGTAACACTCCTGTGCTGAGGCACCAATACATCATTCCATCATTATTTTCATGCATTGCACAAATGTAGTGTTTACTGTCAATTAATGTACACTTTCAGATTATAACTTGTCTAAACTCCTGGTCTCAATGCTTTTAAAGGGTGCAGTATCCACATATAAGAGAATCATGAGTTATTTAAGGTGACAGGGATTAACCTTTCAAACGCTGGGGCTTTAAATGGAACATTTTTTGTGTGTTTATTTTATCTGTTTGTGAGAAATAAGAATTGTATGCTTCCTGTTTGTAAATTAGTGCTAAAGTTTGTGCTGACCTAAGTTATGGAGTAGAAATTTTATGATTGACAGAATCTAGTATTAAAACCTTGCACTCAGTTATCTTCTAATGTAAAATCTATTGTACTGTTGTCTCTGTTTAAGTGAAGTAAATAAAATATATATGTATATACTATATGTTGTCTTTCTGTGCTTGCATCCTTTTTTTTAAATATCAATCTTGCTTGTTAAACTGCAGTATATCTAGTTAGGTTAACTGGTTGCATTGGTCCACCACCAGATGGTGCAAAGAGCCCGTTATGTCATCATCCACTTCTTTGACTTGGTCTTGACTGGTTTGGTGTTAGCATCAAACTTGTTTGTACCAGTATAACGGCTTTGTAATTTAAATTCTCTTTGTGTTACTGACAGGCTCAACACAAGGATCCAGGGTAAAGAGGAATTACTGTATCTTGTTACTCAGACTTAACGTTTAATAAACACAATTAGAGTCAAAGGCATGAATTGTGCTATTGTGTTGAGATGAGTCAGATGGAGTTTGAGAATGAGAATGCACTGTGCTAGTTGGCAGCAATATCGGTGTCTGTCAGAACACACGTGAGGCCTCCGGGGCTAATGATGCTGTTTACATTACACTGTGTTCTCTGCCAAAAGCTAGCTATACCTAAACACGTGCACTCTGTGCCAGCTGCTTACTGAAACTGGCTTTTTGTAAATGCTTAACTCGGTTTGAACATGTAGACTGTTGTCCTCATTTTCAAACTGTTGATTAGACATAGTCTTAAGGCTTTGTATTGTCCTACAACACCCACACAGTACATATTTTCATAATTCTGTCTGGGTGAACGTTTGTTATGGTTCTCTTAAGAGGATTTTGGATCACTCCCCGATGACCCCATCTTTGCTCTTTCTACGTGCTAAAACATTAAGAGTCAGGGCTCGTTAAAAACGCTTAATTACTGCAAATAGTTGCAGTCTTTTGCCGTGGACTTTTTTGCCGACAGGAAGATGGGAAATGACATGCCAACCGCACTAAATGCAAATTATCCCAGCACCCATTTTTTTGTCAAGCCAGGAGAGCACAATGAGGTTATAAATTTTATCCTCTTATTGTTGCGCCGATCAAAACAGTAGAAAATCTTTAGGCATTCCCAACATTGTTCTGTAATTAGATTTATAAATATGCAATACGGTTGTTTTGACAAGTGATAATGTTGGAATGGCGCAATAATAGTTGAACAGATTACTATGGTACCGTATGTGGTAAGATTTTCCTGTTTACCAATTAGTAGCCGATGAGCTTTTGTGGGAAAAAAATATTGTTCATATTAGATCCAATGCAATTTAAAACGTATGATGGCTGTTAAGAGTCCTGGATTTTATGACAGAAGCAAAACTAAAATCTATTCTGGTTGCATTTGTGGTTGAAAATGTGAGTTTAAATCTGAGTTTTTGGATGAAGTGAGTTAATAATATATGTTGCATAATCAATCTTAACCACCTATTGTGCATTGTAGGAATATAATCTAAAGAGGTAAGTAGGTCAAGAAATGAACTGTTAATCCAAATGTGTATCTAACCCAGACAAATGAAGAAAGCTGTTGCCTTGACTTCACATAGGGTATTAAGTTAATGCAGTGTTAAAAGCACACAGGTAAGGTGTGCAAGACCTACAGCCTCTTCTTCTCCCCTTGGGCACATAGTGGATGCTGTCATTGAGTCTTAAATAGCATGTTCACTGGATTTAAAATTCCTGCAACTCCACCTCCTGGACTACAAGTCCCAGTAATTAGTGGCAAGCGAAAGATATTGGAGTTATTTTTTGTAGATACCGGGAAATGTAGTTTTAACCTTTCCATGCTAGCCCAATGCCCACGAGCCCAGTATAGCAGAGTGGAAGACTAGCCTAACTCTTTTTTAGAAATAGAAATAAAGATGTTATTTTAAGAATGTAGGGGGCAAATGTGATGTGAAGCTGTAAAATGTTCTTTAATAGCAGACAAGCACTAGCATGTTGGAGGTGCGTCACACTGGAGATGCAAGTTAGCAGTCTTTTAACGTTCATCTTTGAAACCTTTCTGACACAGAAAGAAAGTGGCATACAAAGTTAAACAGAGCAGAGAAGCTTCTAAACAAAATATATTTAAGGCATGTATGTCCGTATCTACATCAGCATGTGCTTCAAGTGTGTCCTCACGCAGGATGAAACTGCTGGAGGAAACTGGCCATCTCCATTGCATAACATTTACTGGCTCCCTGGGATTTCACTTGTATTATTGCAGGAGAGCTGGGCAGCTTCATCTCTATGGGCTTTTTCTTTGACAAGGAGGTCTCTGTTGGAAACCAGATCAGCAAAAATAGCTCACAAATAAGATGCTTTTGTAGGCCTTTTCAAGCAATGAATGAGAGGAAAAGTTGAGGACTTTGATGTATGCAGCTCTGTACTCAGTGACCCCCAACTTACAAAACCGACTGAAAACACAGAAACAAAAGCAATGTATGGACAGCCTGACACCGGAAACCACGGAAACCGCTTTGCAGTCATTGCGCATTAACTGACATCACATGACATCATGCTTATTGAATGCTGTATTTCAAATGAATAATAAAAAAATTAAAGGTTTAAGGTCATGACCTCTTCAATAAGCCAGTGCTAGAATGTGTGGTGAGATTCTATCATCACGGTTTGTAAGTCCAATAGTCTTTTCTATAGTTTTTTTTTCACAGTGGAAGAAATTTATGGTATTGAGCCACAGTTGCCCAAGTTTATTCTCTAGTTAAGCCAACATTTAAAACGTCGTTTAGACGTTGTATTAACGTTATTGTTTGGCTAAAAGAACTTTATTCAAACTTTTTAAAACATTCCACTAACAACTTAAGAATAACATAAATATATTGATATATATAATGTAAAAAAAGTTCTATTAACATTATTGCAAGAACATTTTTGATAACTTTGCAGTAACATTTAGAAAATGTTAGCCAACGTACTGAGAACACTCACTGTAAGTTGGGTAGGCCCCTCTGTGTCCTCCAAACCCAGTGCACTCTGGATGCTTGGCCACCTGACAAATGCCCCTGACCCAATGTACTAGTGGCAAGGGCTGGAAAGAAACACACTTTACTTTGTTTTTACAATTTGACTGTATCCTCCAGTTCAGAAACAAAACAAACAAACAGAAGGAGCACAATGGCCTTTAAACACATGCATGTGGAGAGAACTGGGATGGTGACATGCTTAGATCATTTTCATACTGTATGCATCACAATAAAATCACAATGAGACACAATGCCTGAAAATAAGCCAAGTGCATTTTCTGAACAATGTTTTAATATAGAGCTTTTAGCCTGATGTTTTAAATCTGAAGAGAACTAACCACAAATTAGCACAAAAGTCAAATAAAAGCCACATTTTCTGCACAACACACGCTGTAATGTTTTACAACAGGAGCCAATGCTAAAAAATAATTACTGTCTTTTGAAAAACATGGCGTTTAGAATAAAATATATTCTTGACGCGTTCTTTACGCTGGTGTTCGTCCATGTTCTTTTTCTTGCTCGATTAAAATAACAGAAAAGGAACGGCTGGGAAGATACTTAGAAACAGCTGTACGATTCTATTCCTTGAAGTTCTTGGATCAAATACTCTGTTAAGTCTGGCTGGCACAAACGTTGCTATTTTCCGTCACTCTCAGCTTTAGGAGCATCATTTGTTTGGATATACTTAGTGTGTTGATGTTGGCAAAGGTCCCGTGCTGGATTTGAACCTCTGCATCTGCTGAGATGCTCTGCAGAAGTTCTTGTTCCTGAGAAGGGTTTGAAAGTGTTCCTGTAGCTCGACTGATAAAGCACTACGTTAATGCAAAGATTGTGGGTTTGACTTCCAGGGAACACATGTATTGATACAAATAAAATGTATGTTGTTTTAGATAAACATGTCTACCAAATACATAAATGTAAATGAAGTGTTAAGAAGATGCAGATTTCTGTCAAATAATAATCCAGACACTTGTGTGTTTTGATCACAAACTGTAAAAAAGAACTGCTACACGTGTCGGTGACATGAAACGTTTAACTGCACTGGAACAGGGAACGTTCTGAGAACATTGACTAACTTCTCTAAAACTTCTGTCAAAAAAAAAGATTTTGCTGAACTTTTTTAAGGTTATATATGATTTCAAAATGTTATTCTTAAGCAGTTAGTAGAACGTTTTAAAAACGTTACAGAATTAAAAAATGTTTGAGTAATGTTTTATAACCAAGCAATAATGTTAATATAATGTCTAAAGCCTGGATGTTTTGCCTACAACTTTCAGAATAAAGTTTTGAGTGCTTTTGTTATTTAATGGAAATGTTAAGGAAACATTTTAACAACCTAAAACTGCTAGCTGGGTCACAGATAAGTCCATTTATGGCTGTTTGACCCCGGCTGTGAGGTAATGCTGAATGAGTCTACAGAGTTTATATTACCGGAATGTTATTGTTCCATTTTCGAATGGCACAATCTCTTGTCCTGTGTCCTAAAAACTACCCCCCCAACCACCACCACCCAAGGGTTTATTTGTGTGTGAAACATGTTGTGTTTCTTTTTCCTTGTCTGAGTGATTTTGCTTGTCAGTATTGGCTGAACTCACCACCGGCATTAATCAAAACTCCTTCTCAGAATTTTCCTGGCTTTTCTCTGTTCTTTGCCAAATTTCTCAACTCTTGGACACATATGGGTCCAGTGATTTGTTTTCTCTGGCCATTTTGGCCGTTTTCATTACCAGTGACAGTGGAACAGAGAGGGCACAGAAATAATAGTGAGAAGAGTGTGAACAGATTGGGTGAGGATACAAACAGGACTTGAACTTGTTTCGTCCACATGAGCACCATAGCTCAATGTGTTGTCTGACCATGGCTCAAAAGTTGATGAGCACAGTTTCCTTCTTTATGCTGATGCATGTTCTTATAAAACAGCAAAATTAGATGGGACATATTGCTCATCCCTTTTTGTAGCCAATAGCCTTTAGTTTATGCCAACTTTTTATATCATAACACAGTTGTCAGATGTGCAGTCCACTGAAAGTTAGGACAACACATGAGAAAGACACAACAAACTGTTCTATGTGCTATTACCAGTCAGAAACAGATGGTACATAGTTGACAAAACCAGAGATATTCAGTCCTGATCCTGGAGAACATCCTGCAAAACTTTAGCACCAACCACACCTGAACCAGCAAATAAAGGTTTGGATTAGTTTAAGATTAAGGCTGGTGCTATTCTCTTCAGGACGGTGGGTCTCCTATAGCATAACTGAACTGGACTAAACCACATCAGTGTGCGTTCATAAAAAGTCACATGACTGTCTGAACTGATGACTCTACTGGACTGCTGAATGTTTTGCTATACTAAGTGAAACTGCAGAGTCCATTTCTCTTCACTTTTTTAAAAGGTCACATCTGTATTTATATTTTAGAGGGAGATGACACTCTTATTATGGAGAACATTTCATTACACAAAGCTTCAATAGATGGTCTCAGAGCTGACACACAAGCCACAATATTCAGATTTCCAAACTAAATTAAGTCTTTAAACATTTTGGCATTAGAGGAAAACAGATGGATTTCTTTTAAAAAGGTAAGCTGCCAACTAAACTGCTGTTCATACTGTGTGTTGCAGTCAAAATGTTGAGGTTTAGGAACAAACACATATCAAAAGGTAATACCAAAGTTCTTTGATACTATTTTACTATAGTATTTTATTTATGGAAATGTATGTATGTGTGCATTTACATGCTACTTCATGGAATGCCATCAGTGGCATTACCTTCATGTATACAGTGTAAAATCCATTAAATGTGGATTGGATCTCCAAAACACTATGTTAATAATATAAGTATATTAATAATATATTCTGGCATCCTGCCATGATTTTCTGTGAAAAATGTGGTACAATTTGGCCTGATCATGCAAAAGCTCAGACAACAACTATCCCTAAGGCACAGTTGTGCCACTCACACATACAGTATAACTAGACAAGTCAGAACTTTTGGTGACAGACTTTATAGCTGACTAGATTCCATGTTTCTGTGTGAAAAGCTGTGGTCTCGCCTTTACCCTTTGAGATTATTTATTATTATATTATATTGAATTAACTGATTGTAATCATTGTGCATATTTATGAAATATTGTAGCCATATTCAATCATTTATTTGGTGCATAAAACCTCTTAAATCCTAAAATTCATCAAATGCATTTTTTTAAGCTATCTAAACCAATCAGATCAATAAATATTAATTGCTATTAAATACGAAAACGAAACTTTTATTTGTATATAGTTTCTATGCATGTTTGAGTCAGCAGAAAGAGGCTGAAGATGCTCTGTTCTCTGTTTGTTACGCTCACATTTACAGTCTTTACTGGCAGGGACACTTTGTATTGTTTAGGAACAAAGTTCTCATCAATTACGGATCAAGCAGTACTTCACAGGCCCACTGTGATGTGATGTGACAACAATGCCCCATTTATTCCGTATTATGTCTCAGCTATCCAAGACAAACTCCACACTGCTCTTTCCAACAACAATAGATGCAGTTAATGAGATAAACATGTGTACCAATTAATCTCCCAGGATTCTGACCCTGCTCAAAAGGCTAAGCCTCTCAACTGAGGGTATTTGGAAATTCAGGTCCCCCTGCTCTCTGTCTGGATCCTGATTCTGTGAAATCAGAGGGTCATACAGAGAATTCAAGAACATTTGTGTTCCGATCAAGAATTCAACAATATAATTATCTGGATCAGATTCAGAATACGTAAGTGGCATTAACCTCCAGAGCACAGGGATACAGTCTCACAGTGTTTAATATGTGAAATGTAAACTTTTTTGTATACATTGCAAACTTTGGTGGATGTCTGAAGATCCACGTTTGAAGAACTCTGGCTTCATTAAACACACTGAAATTTAAAATTAGGAGAGCTACAACTAACTGCTAATTAGTGTAAGAGTGTGGATTGGTTTCAATATAGCGATAGGAAAACTTTGTATACAAAGTGCGTATACAATGAACTCTGAGCAGATGGAGTGATTATTAATGGTCTTTGATCGGAAAAGCAAAAACTTCAGGGCTGATTATTTAAAAAGTCAACTTTATTACACTCTAAGAATGATCAAGTGAACAATTTACATTTTTTTCTGTTCTTTTTTCATGTTTGTATAAAATTCACAGTTTAAGTGATTTAATAAGAACAAAATGGCATCATTATACCAAAAATGTGACATGGAAAAATATAACAAATATAACAAATACAAAACTATGGAGTAAAATACATTTTATAAAGGGCTTCTGACTTTAGGAACCATTTCAGTCCATTGGTCACTTATCTAAAAAAAACAAAAAAACACACACACACACACACACACATACAACCCATTATATATATACTTGTTGTACTGAAACCTCTGACCCTGGTCCTGATTCTAGTAACTGTACATTATAATTAACCACTCCAGTGTAGTAAGAAAGGAAAAATAGTGTTTTTGCTCTTAACGACACATTTTGAAGTAACAGTGGCAATTAAACTTCTAACCGGAATCTTAAATGTATCTCTGCATCTGTTCATGTGGTGAGTAAATACATTTTGCACAATACATATCTGTTTGGATTTTGCCTTGCCTGAGAACTTTATACATACGACCTTGTTGGCACGAGTTTGTTTTTATTATTATCTTTTTTTATTTATGAACTTCATGATGCTAAAGTGTCAGTTACCTTAAATGTACTGGGGTTAACATACTGTAGATCATTTGGTGCTATACAGTGATCCCCTCAAAAACACAATATATACAAAAATGAGAAAGTATACACAATGGAAAGAAATCTCTATAAGCAGATTACATTAGTGGTACTAATGGATGTTTTTTACACTCTCTGCTTTACCTGAACTAATCAATAATCTTTGTGAAACTGTTATTGTTGTTACTTTTGTTCATGTTATCGTTGATGATGTTGTTGTTGTTGTTGAGGCTCAGCTCTTGTTGTTTCGTCAGAGAACGAGGCATCACCTTCTTCTTCACGAACAGTTTCTGGAGAAACCTGTCGCTGAAGCTCAATGGGAAATAGCTGCAGATGAAGTACATGAGGGTCAATCCAGGCCCGGCGTAGTAGCGCACCTGGGGCTGAGAAGATAGGAGAGCCTCCACGATGGTGTTGATTACAGGGCTCAGATCCTCGTTGGCTGTTTGTGCGTAACTCTGGAACAGTTCCTTGGTCTCCAGTAGATATTCTTCTCCATATTCTTCAAGGAGACTTGGGGGCAGGTTCTGGACCAGGAGCTTGTACTGTTTCTCCCAGTACTCTGTGTTACTGCTCTGTCCTAGAACATAAGAAAGGAAAAAGAGAGAAAATATGATGTAATGTACCAACAAAAGGAGGGGGCTTGGAGGAATCAATACGGGACAGATTGGAGACAGAGAAGAGAGTGTAAACAGAGGTCTGGGCACAATTTATTCTGTTATATTGTAATTCTAAACCTGCATTTGGCTGAACTATTTGTTCAATCAGCGTATGGAGAAGGGCTAAGATGTCAACTCAAAACCTGGTCTGTGGCCAGGATGAAAATAAACAACTTAGAAACTTGAATGACATGACTGTTATTTCTAATATGTTACCCATTTGGCAAGAAGCAGCTTAATTGCTAGTTCACCCAAGGACACGGCAGTGTTGACATTTTGCTTGTGTAACACTTATACTGAAACTTTCATTATGGAGAGTGTACAGCATAACATTATCCCACTGATTTCCCATTGTTAGAAACAACTAGATACTTGTGTACTGATGTTACTAATTTAAAATATTAGACAGTTTAGACAACAATAATCAAATATCAATGTCACAATAATGGTACAAGATATTGATTTTAAAAAAGGACATTTTCTTCTCACCTGTCTTAAAGGCTGAAGGCAAGATGGTGGAGACTTTGACACCCCACGGCTCCAGCTCGTGACGAAGTGTGTTGATAAAAAGATTCAGGGCAGCCTTTGAAGCGCCGTATGAAGCCAAACAAGGGAAGGGATGCTCTCCTACAGAAACACAGACAGAAATACAGTCAGATTCAGTCACCTATACGTGTGTGTTGACCTGTTTTAGTGAACATCACAATTTACACACTAGTGTACAAGCTCCTCCATTTTTTTTCTCCTCAAATGATATTTAACAACATTACGACACATGAGAGATTACTACAGTGTTTTTCATTCTCCTCTTAACATCTGGCAAAATGCTTGAGTAATCAGTAAAGACACATGGATATATTTCACAGGACACGATCCAGAAGTGTAATTATACAGATGTTTGACAGAGGGGCCGTCATTTAATGTGTGTGTGAGGGGGGCAGTTAACTTTGCTAGCAATTGTGGGTTGCAAGAAAGTTTCCCTTAAGTTTTCATTAAGTAACAAAAATGTTAAAAAAATTATTTTTATATATTTTTATATTGGTTTTAAGAACATTATTCAAATTTATTTTGGAATTTTTAAAGTAATGCTATTAAAACTTCCACTAACAACTTTGTTTTAACAACAGTGTTTCTGTTAGTGTTACACAATGTTCCACTGTTACTGCAAGAACGTTTTATATAACTTTGCGTTAACGTTAAGAGAACATGTTAAGAGCCAATGTTAAGAGAACATTCCCTGGTAACTGGGAAGATTGTACAAAAGAAGATGAGAGATGTGGATTGTAGCCAGGACAATGATCAGCGGTCTTGTGGAGGTTAATTATAGATCCTGACTGTTCAAAACGCAACGTTTGTGTTCACAGAATGAAAGGGATTGTGTTCGGATTGCTGAGAAGAGGTGAGGGGTGTTTAAAGACGACAGGCATCCTGTAAGTCTTTTGATAGCAAGACCGCTCAGCTCTGCCACAACAGTAGCGTCAGTTGTTCGCGACAGCTAAAACGTTTTGTTTTCTACAACAGCGAGACCGCACTGTGCTGATAGAGACATCTTTATTTAAAAGGGCCGTGAGCCAGTGTTTACAAAGAACTCGACAGCGTCCTGCGCCAGGCTGTTACTCACAGTATCATACTGTTTTGGCACGACGTTGGTAAACAAATGGAGTCAAAATCAGCAGAGCCAGGCAAAGCTAAGAAATACTATGTAAATTTCCCATAGTGCTCGTATCGCTTTCTGTAAAAGTGCTTAGTGGACACTTGAGAACAGAAAACAGGTGGATCATAACATGGGCTGCGATTAGTGTTTGGTTTGGTGTGATTAAGCCCATCTGGCAAAAAGTAAACATTTGAAACAGAGAAACGTTTATAAGCCCTGACAGCTTTATGTGGATGGCAGAGAAAAAGAGGGACTGAGAGCTTCCTAATGAGATTCAACACTGAAACAGAAACCTGAAAACCCTCATAAATGTCATAGGTACAATTTAATTTACTATTTTCCATTTGTTACGCGTAAAATCTGAGTAGAGTGACTTGGGTTGATAGTAGCTGTAAAAATTTACTAGCATTGGTGTTAGTGCTCACGTGTGTGTGTGTGTATGTGTGCATATGTGTGTACTGGTATTCATTATGTTATACAGAATGATCTTTTTCGAAAATCTAAAAATGCAGAAATGTTTAGGTTTAGGCGTAGAGTCAGGAAATAGAATATACAGCTTGTACAGTATAAATGCCATTTTGTTTATATGGTAAATGTGTCATAAAACTTGTGTCGGTGTACCTGATGGACTGGAGATGGTTATAATCCGGCCTTTAGCCTGTCTCAGAAGCGGCAGGAAGGTCTTTGTAACAGTAAGCGTTCCAAAGAAGTTCACCTCCATGCATCCTCTGTAGTTGGACATGAGGGAGAGCTCAGCATCTCCAATATTCACACACCAGCCAGCGTTGTTTACAAGCCCCCACAAATCTACAGGAGAAGAACATGTTTAAGCCTGTTTCCAATTTATTTTATTTACTTAAACATAAAATGTTGAAAAAAAAAAGCACTACAATATCTCACCCACAGGATCTGAATTAAAAACTCATTTTTTATCTTTGCTAAATCTTATGTTTTTATTCTCTTTTCAGTTTTTGAAGCTGACCTTGCTGTTGCATAAACTTTTGTGACCGTGTTTTGTAAAAGAACGTTTTTTTTTCCCCTCCCTTTCACCCTGATTGGTCTGAAAGCCACCTGGTGCTGTTGTATGATGTTTGAAAATAACATGGCCCCTTGATGTACTGCCAAACTATACACACAACCCTGTGAAAGCACCACCCTTCCCCCCGTCCCATCCTCTTCCCAACATTTTCTTTTTAGATTGGACTCTTGGATTAGACAACGTTATTGGTCATGCATAAACAGAACCACACACACACACACACACACACACACACACACACACACACACACACTTATAAACAAATATATATGCTTTTTGACCTTTGTAAAATAAACAGCACTAACAGGGGTATATATCATATATATCAAAACATTATTCTTAAGTCGTTAGCGGAATGTTTTAAAAATGCTACAGAATTAAAAAAATATTTAAATAAGCTTAATACTTTAAACAATACTTTACATTAATATTTACTAATTTCATTTTATGCAGTGCTGTACATTTACAATAAAGGCTTTTTAATACAAAAAACTGGATGTTTCGAATGTTTAAAATAAATAAATGTACATGGGTATTTCGTGTTGTGTGTTTGTTCTGGTATGGTGTAAATCCTCACCTCTCATGCCAAGCTTGGCCTTGGTGTCGAGCAGGGCTTGCTGAACTTGCTGAGGCTGGGTTATGTCTACCTGCAGGAGGGTAAGGCGTGAAGAACAGACTCTACGCAGGAATTTGGCTCCCTCACCTTCCAGATTCAAAACGGTCGCAAACACTTCGAACCCCATCGCGTCTAACCGCTTTGCTGTAGCGTTACCAAACCCTGAATCACAACCTACAGAGAAAGAGACAAAAACAAGACAATGTTACTCTCCATTGTGATGTATAAAACTACAGCAAAATACATCCCAACAGGAAACATTTTAGAAAACTGTCTAATAATCTAAGTTATCAAAAAGGTTCTTCCAGTAACCTAAAACTTTGGTTAGTAGAACATTTTAATAATGTTAATATATCATATATCAAAAATGTTATTGTTAATGGAATGTTTTAAAAATGTTACAGAACTTAAAAAAATGTTTGAATAACGTTAATACACTGTCTAAAAAAGTAACATTTTAAACATTCCTAGAAATAACATTTCCAAAGGTTTTGTTACTTAATGGAAACGTTACAGAAACGTTTTTACAACTTTTAACAATTGTTAGCTAGGATTGTCATCATTGGTCGGATGTAACCCTACTGCCTCTAAACACCTATAAAGTTCCACAAACCACAACTGCAATACAACACATATACAATCATAGTCTTTATGATAGTGTGCTCTGTGAAATCTGCTCACAGCAGCTCTTATCTTCAGTTACAGCTGAAAGAGACACTGGTGGAGAAACACATTGTTCTGTTTAAACACACTCTTCCTACCATTTCAGGGGTCATTGTGGCTTTTTGAAGCTCCATCACCATAATGTCAAAAATGCAAATTAAGACTCAGCATGTGAAATAGGCAACAAATGCACACAGGGTTACAAATGCACTTTTGATTTGGATATCTGGGAAACACATTTAGATGTAGCGGCAGGAATATTTTATTTTTTATATATTAATTTTATAGAAAAGCAAATGTTCCATTGGAACGAGGGTCATTTGAGTACAGATAACTTTAACCCAGTGCAGCAAGGAGTGTTAAAAAAAACCTAAATGAGAATAACAGACTCACTGTTCTTTTGACCTCCCTGATGTGTGAGTTGTTCTTGGAAGTAAATGACAGCACAATACAGAATAGAAACAATAGTGACATAAAGAGAGCCACAGACATTAATATTTCTCTCAATGTGAGGTCTGCAATATAATTGAACCACTGGGCTCTAGAAATACACGTTTTCTGTGTGTGCCCGTTTATAATCTTTGTTCTTTTGAATAATTCCTCTTAAGAATTTTGTTCCCAGCCAAACTAAACTAATATATGTTCCATTCTGCGTCTCCATTTTGATTGGCAGAGATTTCAAAGCCGTACAATCCTTTAAGAAAAACTGGCACAGAAATGTAATTTTTGCATGTGTGTATGGGGAGAAAGATTTTATAGAGTGTGTCAGGCATATCACACAATGTTTGGAGGTCAGTGTCCTCACTTTTCACCTAGTTGTGAATGTGTGGCAATGAATTTACACGGCAGTTATGATAACAGCAGTTACTCGGTGTACAGAGAACGCAAACACACACACACAAAAATCACACCTCCGCAATTCAGGGCAACTGTTATCTCGAGGTATTCTGAGGACATGCAGGAATCTGTCTAAACACTAGCTGGGCCTTTTCCTCTGCTCACATTCACTAACATGTATTTGTTTGTAAAGCTCGTTAAAGAAAATTAATGATTCATCAAGTTTCCAGGTAACAGGAAAAGTTTAGATTATTGACTAACGTTCTGTAGAAGTTCTCAAAATGATCACATAGTGTTCTTGCAGTAATGTTAGGTAGAAATTTTTTAATGTTATGTATCATATATATAAACATTATTTTTAAGTTATTAGTGCAACGTTATTGGAAAGATGGAATGTTACAGAATTACATTTTTTTAAAATAACTTCCTTATAACCAAGCAATAATGTTAATGCGTCCTCATAAAAACTGGACGTTTTGAATGTTCCTAGAACTTTTAAAAAAAACGTAAACGTTTTTAAAACATTAATGAAACATTGTACAACCTTATTGTTAGCTATGTTTGCTGGAGTTTTTGTTTTTAATTTAGGATAAAATGTATAACCGGCTAACACCACACGTGCAAAAATCACAGGCTTTGGTTGCCATGGATGCAAACAATGTATTGAGACAAAAAATTTTTTTTATTGTTCAATTATTATTATGAACAATTATGTGTGTATCAAGAATTATACAATTAGTGCATTACAGCTCATTCCGCCTAAAATACAGTCTGTTACACATATTATCAGCTGACTAGTGACAGTGCCACAACACAATCACGTGTAGACACTGACCTATATTTTGTTTATTGTGTTTTACTGGTTTTAGGGAATTAGCTTTACTCAAAGAGCTCCCTGTGCATGTTCTCGGTCACGAGCACACTCTCTCTGTGAATCACGTTTTCACCTGAACAGGTGAGGTTGTGTGAAAAGCCCTTATATGGAAATATTTCGGGTGTGTATTTTGCTAATTACTAACTATAAGCACATGCTCCTTCATTTAGAATAATCTGGATTTGTGAACGTTAAAACGAGTGTAAGAACAAATTTGGGTGCGTAATGTAAGTGAACCGGTGGAAGTTCCGTGTGAGAACCTTTTAGTGTACAAACAGTAAGAACACTTGTATGCAATTATTAGTTAATAGGAGCTTTTGTCGATGTGTTGCTCACACGTACAGTTACCGTAAATTTAACATTATACATCAGTGTTTTTTTGCCTCTACTCTGTGCTTACTTGGTAAACAAACTTTTATAAACAAAACAGCAGAAAAAACAGGACCTTGCACCTATTAACATTAACATAAATTGTCTTGTAGTTTTGTTAATTCTTGTGCCATTTTTATTTTTGAAATTAAAATCTCCAAACTTAACTGAGAAATGTCTCCAAAAGCAATTAGAAGAAGAGGTGAGCTGAGCTCTGATAACTTGCCATTTGTACATTGGTTGCAAGTGTGTCCTCTCTGAACTCACTGGCCCCACGACGCAACACTTAAACCTATTTTATATGTTTAACCTCTTCACCTGGTTGTGCCCCCCTCCCTCTCCCCCAAACGGTTACCACGTAGCCTACTGTTATGTAACATCGATACGTGTATTATTAGACACCTCAGGTCTAGCATATCTCATCCCACTCTGAACTTGCCTGCACACTGGAGTGGCTCCAGGGACATTGGGTAAAGGAAGGGCTTGCCAGAGACCTGATGGGCCAGAGAGGAGAACTTCTGAGAGTCTCTCTCTCTCTCTCTCTCTTACACACACACACACATACAGGCTCACTCTCCCTCCTCCCACACATGTGAAGCCCACAGGGCTACACCAAAATGTGTGAGCATGTGAGTGATGAGACGTTCATCAGATTTCCATCCACATATTTTTATGTGAATTTTGGGAAATCGCATAAAAAATGCCAGATGGAAACATGGAGTTGCAAATAAAATTCTAAAATTCCCATAAAATACTTTTTCAAGCGCTTGCTTGAAGTGGACACATTTTTAATATCATTTTATTAGGGCTAAAAAAAAAGACTACAATGGAAACATTTACCCAAGTCACGCGACGGACTGAAAGACGTACATTATCAAACAATTTTCCTCAATTTTCTTTCCCAATTTTTTACAAATTAATTTTGTAATTTGGATTAAAAGCAAGACCTAAAAACAAGGTTTATTGAGGTAGACCTGCATGTTTATACACATACATACACATCTGCCCTCTCACTGGCATCAGAGGATGTTTTGTGAGATCACACGCGGAACTTTATAATTGAGAAGACCTGTGTTTGAGAAGACCTGTGGGATTAATCATGCGGTCTGCAGCATGCACACACAATGAGAGAACCTCATGCTACATATCAGATTTCCCTGTCCTCACACATATGGACTAATGTCACATGGCACTTAGTAGCTCATGTAGAGATCCGGACTGATGTCATACATCTTCAGTTTTGTAAACCGGGTTTATTGTACGACAAAACCTAAAAACAATTTAGAGTTAAAGTGAAGGTGTCAGGAGTCCATTTGGGTGGCCCTGACATTCACCTTGTGTTTGCAGAACATCATGATAGTGAGGACAGATGACGAGATGAGAGTGTGTGTGTGTGTGGGATGAATGTGTGTGAGTGACAGAGTATGTAACTCTAGAAGTTCACACCTCCATGGTGCTAGAACCTGGTGTTAATCACAGCTTAGTTCAGTCATCATGGTTTATTGGCAAGGTGAAATCCAGGGAGAGATAGATAGATTGAGAGAGAGAGAGAGAGAGAGAGAGAGAGAGAGAGAGCAAATCCATGATTTTTTTTCAGCATTCTACCAAACGTTCTTAAAGATAAAA
>JAZGTK010004610.1:0-24126 GCA_036877625.1 Ambastaia sidthimunki
ACTTTGTATCTGTATTATGGTCAATTTAGCATAATTAAGGAATTATGATAAATTATTTCAGTCCCTCTTTTGTCAAGTGCCTCTTAAGATCAATAACTAACAGTCCACCAATTATTCAGTGATCAAATTTAATTATTAGCCAGTTCATTGTTGATGTCATATATTCCTCCAGGTCATCAATCATATACAGTATTTGTGTTCTGATTTTTCAGCTGTAGCGTTTGGTGGAGGTAAAACCCTGAAGTTGTTCACCCTCACACTGGTTATCGTTTGATCGAGGATTTGTCGTTGGTTTATTATGTACGCACCTCCGGGAAATGCTGTGCCGGGAAACCGAAGAAGGCGAGCTGGCACGACTTTACCCAAACAGCCAGAGCGGAGTTTGGTGTCTGCGCTGCCCGGAGCGCTCTCCATCACGGCCCTGTGTACGGCCCTCGCAGAACCTGCCTGGCTTCGAGTTCACGGAGGAACCTGCCCAAGACAGGAACTTGGTGTCACAGATGTCTTGGGATATATCGATGAGAAACTTATTGAGGGTTGGTATTGTGGACAGATATACCATATATATTACATATTATATATAATATAATAATGCATAATACAGACACAACAGATGTTTAGTTATTGTAGATATAATCTGAGATCTTCTACTTATGCTTCTTAATTCTCGTCCGCAGATTTCTGCATCAACTCTCAGTCTATCCTGCTCCTGAGGGTCATTGCTGCTTTCTGTTTCTTGGGAATTTTGTGCAGCCTGACCGCATTCCTGCTGGATGTCTTTGGACCCAAACATCCGGCTCTCAAGATCACGCGCAGATACGCCTTCGCTCACATTCTCACAGGTATGAACGCACCAAACCCAGCAGAAAACAGCCGAGCTTTCATACTTGGTTCCCAATGCTGCCTTTATCCTGTCTTAATGGTTCTATGCATCCATGTCATTATTAATATCTGTGTTCTAGTGCTCCAGTGTGCTACAGTGATCGGCTTCTGCTACTGGGCCTCAGAACTCATCCTGTCCCTGCAGCAGCAGCACAAGAAGTACCACGGTTCGCTCATCTATGTCACCTTTGCCATCAGCTTCTACTTGGTGGCCGGCGCAGGCGGAGCCTCTATTTTAGCTACAGCGGCCAATCTGCTTCGTCATTACCCATCTGAGGAGGAAGAGCAGGCTCTCGAGCTCCTCTCAGAGATGGAAGACAGCAATGAAACATACCCAGTTGATTATGACATTACCAACCAGTTTCAGCCTCCGCCTGCATACACACCCTGATCCGCTCACCCCTCAACGCTGCCCCCGTCCTCATGTGCCATCACTGCCCTTCAGACAATGAACAGACTAAGAGACATACAGATTTTAGATGCCCCATATAAAAGTAATATATAAATAATCAGTATTACAGATCAAAAATGCTCACAACCAGCCACACACTTTGCGTGCATGGATTAAAACAGAAAGAATAATTATGGCAGTGCTTATTAAATTCCTAATAATATTGTCTTTGAAATCATCACACAGATCTAGGAAACAAATTGTTGGCATGATTTATTAATAATTAAAGACTTGGGAAGCATCTAAAACGCTGTGGTTGTTGAAGGTGCTTTTACAGCCTCTTTGGCAAACTAAACTGGGGGAAATGATGGCCGTCTCTTTATGTAATCATGTTTCTACTGATACATCACAGTTATATCACATTTAATTTTTCTTTTTAAATATTACCCAATATTTTAGATGCTCCTGAGCTGCAGTTTTGACCTACCATGTCCTATTTTTTCCTTGCTTTTTTTTTATTTTTCAAGTGATCATTTATGGAGACCCTCGTTTTATCAAGCAACGTATCAAACTATAATTTTATTTCATCAGTAACCCACAGATGCAGGCGTATATACCAAATTTTGAAATCATCCTATCACACATATATATATTTCAAGGCTTTTATTCAGTTATAATTATGTTGCTGTAAAAGTTCACACACATTCCTGGACAGACAGACAATTAAGTTATTATTTATTACTAGACTTTCCAGTTTAAATAGTCTCAAGGAAACTGGAAAGCAAAGTTTGCTCCATAATATAACCATCATTTGTTCAGGTTTGCCAATGTCACATTGAGTGTATTCTGTTTTAATTGGATTTTCTGTATGTTTTCAAGTGAAATTGTGTTTGGTGTGTTTTGGGAATCATAGTGTGAGCGTGAATGTGTAGATAAAAGTCTTAACACATTTGATCAGGATTGTGTCCACAACTTAAGATTTCTCTCTGCTCTGATAACTTTTGATAAAGTCACTGCATGACAGTTGATACTGCACTTGTGTTGCACAAATGGAGTTTAAGTTTTTAATCATGATGTTCAGTTTCCCATTGTTTTTCAGTAATCTGGTGATTTGTGTTTTCCTGTTATTCCACCTTTCCTTTTTGTGTTTTATTTTAAATGCGTGTACTGACGTGAAATGGTTTAAAAAAATAAAAGATTTGAATTTTAAACAATGTGTGTGTGCATGTGTTTCAAAAACGTAAGCATGGTTGACATGGCAACGGTTGATGGAACTAGGAAAAGACAGTTTTTGTTTTAATCTACAGAATTACAATATTAGTTGTTTATGCAACATCAACATCCTTTCTTCAAAAGGAAAGTTATGAATTTATATAATCAGTGTGTCTTATTTATGATTTGATAACTGTGCAGATCTTATTTGCTCTTAAACTGTTTTGCTGCAGTCTACTGCAAACTAACACCACCTGTGTATTTCATACAGATTCTATACAGTCCAACAGTAACTCCTAAAATACAGCAACGATTGTTCAACAATTTCTATCAGCTCTAAAGATCAACTCTTATTGGTTATCTGGTAAATTTGCTGTTTATCTCAGCTGGTGCCAGTCAGGTATATTCTTAGAGACATTGTGTTAAGCAGAAATAAGTCACTCACCGAAGCTGTCTCTTTTAAGGGCTGGTCTCTATGGCAACACCAGGTGCACTCCTCTGTTGGGTGAGCCTGTCAATAACATGTCCGGCACATACTTCACCCCAAAAGAAAAATAGAGAAAAAATATATTTTGGTCTACGAACATTCTGTCACCATTCACTTCAATATAAAGGGCTTCATTCAATAAATTTCATTCAAAAACGTTTCAAGCTTCTACTAATACAAACAGCCACCATCACTGTTTCAAATAAAACTAAAATTACCTATTAAATTGTTTTATGTAAATGCAGTGGTCTGTTTTTACTGACTTCTAGACATAAACACAAGTGTAATTGGAGGCTGAGAGGGGTCTGCTGGTTTTTATAGTTTATCCTGTAGGATCTAACCAACGACTTCTACTACCTGTTGGATAGTGGCCCAAGTTGGCCTCAGACACCACACTGAATTACTGCATTTAAGAGCTTCGTTAAGTAATGGGTTTTAGAGGCCAGTATCTCATTCAGTTTAAGCCAGAGACTCCGCATTCCTGAAGATGTAGTTTAACATGTTTGTCTAATTCGATTTACACTATTAAAATATTTATTAACACATTTCCTGTGCAGTTTTCAATATGGTATAAATACAAAACAATGTTGAGATGATGTTGAATACGTTATGGCAATTTGTAGACATGTGCAATAATTTCTGATGCTCAATATAATATATCCATATATATTATTTAAATAATATATATGTTAAACAGTTAAAATATTTTAATATATAATATATAGTGCAATATTCTTTGAGGCCATATGTAAAATAAGTGCAATATAACTGTTCAATATTCTTTTTTTATTTCTTTTTTATTTTTACTTGAGTAAAAATTGAGTACTCACTCAATTTCCTGACAATAAAGAACAATTCTAATTCTAATTAATTCTAATACTTATTAGACACATACATTTTAAAATGTACATGTTTTGATTTAAGATTATTACTTCATATCCTCTGCTTCTGTCAGTAGGAAATATTAATTTTAGGCTTCATAAAAAGTCATAAAAATTATGTTCAATGTCAGTGCAAAGCAGCAAAAGTCCTGCAACAGATGGTTCAGCCCCCACAGATCCTTGATCTCAGCATCTTCAAGTCTGGGATTACATGAGAGACAGAAGCAAATGAGACAGGCTAAATCTATAAGCGCTGTGGCAAGTTCTCAGAGATGGTTGGAACAACTTCCTGTGAACTACACACGTACTCACATACATATACGTGCTGCTTAATGTGCTATTTAAAATCACGATTTATCTTAATTAAATCATGCAAATAATCACCAGCCGCACTGATGTGAGTGCAGCTACGGGTCAGACAGCCGCAGTCTGTTTACGGGGTAAATGCGGGTCAGCAGTTGCCCGCAGTACCAATAGATCAACGGGTGATGGCCAAATGACTTAAGGTAATAAGGTAATTGAGGGAGGTATTATTAGATAAGCAATGAAGAAAGGAAAAGGGTTGCTCAGACAAAGTATCTTATCTTCTCAGAAACGCAGCTTACGGGGTGACGTCTCAGATAAAACATCGGTATAAAAGACCCGAGTGTCCATCGCTTCAGGATTGGACTTATCACGTTCAGTCTGCAAGGCTTAACCGGGTACCTCGCGTTACCTCCCGCTGTTCTTACTTCTCTACTGTAAACTCAGCGGTCAAAGATGTTGGCATCACGGGCACTTCTTGCCAAGCAAGTCGCAGCTGTGCTGACGCGCCAGCCTGCTTGCCTGATGCACCATGGGGGAGACTGGGGCAACTGGGGCAATACCAATGTCGCTGTGGTAAGAAGGTCAAGATGCTCCTACTAAGAATGCAGAAACTGGTACAACTGCATGCTACAATGTATGCAATAAAAGTGCAGTAATATAACAATTCGTATAAAGGAAAGTTAAACCATATATGGTGATTTAGTTTAGTTTTGGTCTGGTATGATGTAATACATTGTTCATGGTTTGGTATCTGCTGTGACCGTTAAAGGTTTTTTCAGGCTGTGGTTGGTGGGATGGAACTGACGTCCATGAGGCCACTTAGTAAGTAAAAAATGCTTCTGAATAAGGAACTGGACATTGCATAAAATAACTGTGGTCTAAATAGAACCATCTTTAACCATTAGCATCTAATTAGCAATGACTGAATTCTATTGATTATAATTTAGTGCAATACATTGCAATGAAAATCATTTTCGGAATGTTATTAACAGCACATTTGTTTGAAGCACTATGTACCATCTGAGCCGTAATGGAGCCAAATTCCAGATCTTTGCTCCCAACCAGCAGCAGATGCATGTTATGGATCACATGCGGATGCAGCCCTCATCTGGTGACAACAGGTGAACATCATGATCATGGAATATCCCAGTTAACATGGAATGCTCTCAGAACATTGGCTAACATTCTCTAAAAGTTCTCTTGAAGTTATTAAAACAACATTCTTGCATGTTAGAAGAACATCTTTAACGTTATATATCACATACATCAAAAACATTATTTGTCAGTTGTTAGTGGAACTTTTAAAAAACATTACAGGAATAACAGTGTTTAAAAAATGTTCTTATAACCAAGCAACAACATTTAAAAACTGTACAGTTTAAATGTTCCTAGACCTTTCAAAGTAACCTTTTTAACATTTTTGTTACTTAATAAAAAATTTTAGGGAATTTTTTTTACATACTGAAGTTGTTAGCTGGGAACCTTCATTGCTATTTGTGTCCCCTGTCTGTATAACGTATCATGGTAGTACCATTTAAATTCTGAACTGGTTTTGAAGATATCACCTAGTTCCAGACTTCTGATTCCAGAACTGTTTCTTCTCTGCAGGAACATGATGGTTGAATCTGCACGCTTCAGTCATGGTCAGGGCATGACGCAGATGAACGACTTGTCTAAACTGGACGTCAACAGTTTTGATGCAGTCATCTTCCCTGGAGGTCACGGAATAGTCAAGAACCTGTGAGCGAGAGTTTTCTTATGAATAGTGCCTTGATGGAAAGACAATCCCAAAACACACCAGCATTATCCTGACAGGAAAGATGAACATACAGCCTGTATCTGGCAGCCATGATTCAGTGACATTCAGATTAAATACAGGCTCCATCACTGTTAGTTACCTCAATTCTGTCTCTATTCCTGGAGTGAAAATCCTCTTATCGTTTATCACTATCAGCAAACAAACGTTTAAGAGACTAATCCAGGTCTGATTCCAGGACCACTGATCTTTATAACATCTAAACCTGAGCTCATACACTAGAAAGTTCCTTAAAGCTGCAATTCGTAACTACTTGAGCTAGAAATTGACAAAAATCAGTTATTGAGCATGTGCATGAGAGATCAGTGTTTAACACGATCTCATTTTCTTAACCTTATAATAACGATTTATAATGTAAAGTGTCGGGTCAGATTTCCCGGGAAATGTCAAGTTGACTTCATGTGACGTAAATTTACCTGGAAGCTGAAAATTGCTTTAAAAGTTGCACGTGTTTGGTTAATTTGAGGCAAAATTTAAGGCTGTTTCACAAAGTTATTTATTTTAAATATGTTCTAACTGTTGGCTGATTTTCACTGATGTGATATTTGATGTACAGGTCCACCTTCAACAAAGACGGGAAGGACTGCAAGCTGAACAATGACGTGGAGAAAATTCTGAAGGAATTCCATCGTGCTCGTAAACCAATCGGGTATCTGTCTAAAACTGTGAATATATTGAACAAATGTAGTTGTTTACTTCATGTATATGTATATTATATAGTTCACCTGTCCATCCGGTCTTTATATATATATAATCCTAAACGTGTCTAACTTCTGTTTTTGGAGAAGATCCCGTGAACAGATCAGGGGAGGAGTTTGGTCTCGTTAGATTGATGATTGACAGGTCCGAATGATCAGGCTCCTCCCAAACTCACGTGTACAGCTTTATTTATATTATTGTAAGTCCATTATTATATTTAAACCTTCACATTAACATAAAGTTTAAGAAATATTTTTATGGGAAAATTTATATTTAATAAGAAATATTTTAATTTATATTAAATAATATTTTATATTCTGGGTCGAATGCATGACCATGTTAACTCATTTGTTCTAAAGGTCTAATGTATTTGCTTCAACGGAAGCACATAAGGTGGTATTTGTATTATATAAAATATATTAGTAATAGAAATATGTAATTTTTAACGCATTCGCTAGTTGTATGATTGCATTTTGCTTTCTTTGGCTCAGTCTGGCCAGCATGGCGCCTCTTCTGGCCTGCCGAGTGCTGCCCAGTCTGGAGATCACGATGGGTTATGAACGTGATGAAAGCAGCCGCTGGGGTCGCTGGCCCAACACCAACATGGTGCAGGCGGTGAAGAGCATGGGTGCCCGTCACAACAACCGCGAACCTTATATATCCTTTAAAAAATTACACAAACCAAAGACTTGCAATGCAAAGACGCCCAGAGTAATTCACAATTCACTGCAGAAACAACAGTGGCCCTGAGATTTAACATATCAGCAAAGATTCAGCAATGAATAAAATGTTTCTCAACATCATATCAGTTTAAAACATGTCAAAGTCTTTAGGTTTAAAATCTCTTTAAAGAATTACTTACATCTTTAAATCATCTCTAATAATTCATATCTAAAAAGTCATTTTTTGTGTCAATTATATGTCATGACCAGAAGGTTTCTCCATCCTCCTTAACTGCTCATCTCACGAGGTTTATGTGGACGAGAAGAACAAGGTGATCAGCACCCCGACCTTCATGTGGGAGACTGACTATCATTATCATTATATCTTTGACGGGATCGGAAACATGGTGAAACATGTGATGCGCATGACTGGCAAGTGATTCTCGCGAGTGAAGGCTTTCACACTTAACTTTAGGTTGACCTGAACCTGCCATTATGTGGGCATACAGAGAGTCAATAAAGAAAAGCATGCAATGCAATCAGTGTGTTGTGATGACGTAATTGTATTAACTTGTGAATTTTATTGCTGTATAATTGTGGAACACATACAGTCCTCATATGACAGCAGAAGCAGTTTATTTTACAATCATATAAAAATGAGCGACATTAATAAAAAACAAATACAAGTTTCGTTATTTAAAATTTTTTACAGTACTTCAAAAATCTTTACATGTATTACAAAAATGTACAGCAGCATCTTAAATATAAGATATATCAAAGTTTTTATAAAACATTCATGAACAGTTGTACAAAATCTAAAAAAAACTAAAAATTGACAATATTTACAACACAAAGAACAGACTGACATTTTGTCCAAACCATGAAAAGATCTATGTAGAAAGTGTCACACATCTTTTGTTTCAGCCATTTTATAAATACTGAGTTCTTTTAGTGGCCTTCAAATGTATGGTTTTGTTTAGAAGAGTTATTTACATCAAGTAAATAACACAAGGGATGAGGAGAGTTTGGTTTATGCTAAGCTTTTTAACTCAATGTTGGCACTGAACGTTTTACTTCAAATCAATTTTAACTTAAAGTCTGAGGAAATGCATTTTTAAGCTGAATGATGCTCAAATACAAACAGACATACTGAACTGAATCATTATTTTATATACATACTCATGTGCATGTAAAAAATAACAATATATCAGTTGTTTAAAAATATATTTGGTGTTCTTGGTTGCAGTGTTGGATTGTCAAGCCGACTAAGCTTTTGTTTTGGTTGTTATTTTTCCAGAGCCCCTTTTGCTAACAACAAATACCAACACAAACAAAGTATTCAAACAAAAATGCTTATTATGTTTCTTTTTTGTAAAGCTATGTATTCATAGTCATCTGGACAAACAGAAGCTCAGTCTGGGATTGAAGACAACAGATAAATACACAACCAACAGTACAACACCAAGTCAGATATTAAAACTATATTTCATATAAAGTTTTCAAGTTTAATAAGCGTTAGGAACTGAATGGACCTCGCAAAGCTCTTCACCCAGCTCTAGCATGACTGTGCATCAAGGCGTTCAAGGCTGATTTCTCAGAATTTCTCAGGTTTGTAATTTAGTTCATCTTCTCTGGAAACAGAAATAGAAAGTCTGTTGTTAGTTGCCCATTAGTAAAGAATCAAATGCATAATTTTCTAATTTAACAATGAGTTTAACATTGGCACAAGAGGGGCATTTCAGTAGTAACAATTCCTGTTCTTGAGGCAAAGTGTGTTTAAAATGATCATGCCAAAATGTGCATGCACTGCTGATCTTAGGCAAACACTAAATACAATCCAAAACTTAAAACAATAATTTACCCAAATAAATGAAATTTTGTCTTCATTTAATCATTTCGTCCCAAACTTGTATGACTTTCTTCTTCAAAGGAACCACAAAAGGAGGTAATTTAATTAATGTCCAGGTGAGGGGATTCAATTCAGTGTCGGTTTATTTAAAGGAAAAAAAACTCATATATAAACAGTTTAACATTAAAATCATGTCGACATGAAATGTAAGTCATAATATATCTTGTTTTGTGTCCAGGAGAACAGTCATACAGGCTTGTACTTGGAACAGCATAAGAGTGAGTAAATAATAACAGATGTCAAAGGATTGAGGGGAAGTAACGGACCAGGCTAAAGATGTCAGAGCAATGCAGAGCTGGAATCAGAGTCTGGGTCAGGGGGGATGCAGGGGTCTTGGGAGCAGGATTCCTGGGCTTTGCGGTACTCTTGAAACTCCTGTCGCAGGGCATTGAATCGGGCCTCACTGAGGGAACGACTATACCGTCGCTGAGTAGGCTGGGATACTAGGGAAGGGCTGATGGAGTACAGGCCTAAAAAGAAAGGAAAGTACCACAGGGAAGAGTTGAGGATGAGGGGCAATAATTAGAAATGGTTAAAGGAAAACATTAGCCAGGGAATAAATAGACATGGGGAAAGAGCTGAAGGATCAAGATCTTACATTTACTCTGAAAGTCCTGGAGGCCAGCAGTGGAGCGAGACAGAACTTCTTGCCTGAACTCTCTGCCTCGCCCAAAGCCCGTTTGGGGCCGCTCCATCTTCATGGCCTCCAGGATATCGGGATCCACAGCATCCCATTCGTAACTCTCATCTACAGAGGTATTTCTTCTACACACACACATATACAATACACAGTGAGATTTGCAGAAAATAATACAAACACACAACAAACAAAAAAACAATGGGAACTATCCTAGTCCATCTGTGCTGAGGTCTTGCCTCAGAAGTGTTTGTGTATCAGCTTCACCTTTTGGACCTCTGCTCTTGCAGGTCTGAGTCTGCCTTGTGTTTCTCACTCTCTTCAGTGGTCTCTGGTGAGCTGAGTAAGGTTGGGGTAACTGAGAGAGACTGGCGTAGGTGTCCATATGGGCCCACACTACCCCTTCCACTGCTCTGGCTGGCGTAACTAGCTCTGCCCCCATCTGCTCTTATATCCCTGCCTTCTGCCTCAGTACAAACCCTGACTGCACCCATCCCCTTGTTGACCTCTCTTGGAAAATCCTGCTCTCGTAGGGGAAAGGCTGTATGATGGGGTGAGGGCCAGCTGTAACCCCTGGGGAGAAAAGGTCTCTGCAGACCCCTTCTGGGTTCTACAGGATGCAGGTAGTTACCCATGGGCACTAATCTGGGTGGGCCAAATGGTTGAGAAGGGTCTTGTGGGACATACTTATGCTGAACTGACCTCAGTGTCTCTTTATATGACAGAGGCCACCTATTGATGTCTGTAAAGATGGTTGCCTGTCGACGTGGATCTAACTCCCGTCTGGAAGGGAGGGATGCTTCCATGGATCTTGGAGGAAATGGCACTGACCCTCGCCATAATGAACCTGACATGGGATAGTAATATGCAGGGGTACGGCCCAAACTATATGATTTAACCCTAACATCTGGATAGTGAAGCTCAGAGGTATATGTTCTTGGATTTTCACAATGTTCTAATCTTTGACAACCTAAACTAATAGACTTCTTAAGAAAGGGTCGGGGCTGCCCAACTCCAGAGAGGGTCCTACATGGGCCAATGCTAAGTGATTTTTTCATAAAAGGCATGGGAGCTTGACAAATTCGTGAAGATATCTTGTTTGTCCTTTCACCATGATGTCTATGAGGTTGTTTGGATGTAGAGTCTAGACTTTTTACTGCATTTTTAGGACTGGAAACAATGGCTGCCACACTTTTAGCTGTGTTTATTAATGTCTTTGCAGGACTACATTTAGTAAACTCATGTCTTGAAGAACCTAATTTTCTCTGAGCAAGCAAAGGCTCAGAACTCAGTTCTTTATCTTTGTCTGAAGGGTCTGCCTTAACACACGTATAACTTGCTTGAAATTGCGAACATGGTTCAGAAATACTGCCAAGTTTAGAATGTCCCACAGGAATGATCTGGGTGCTACGCTCATAAACAGCCCCATTGTGATGGCTAACAGTAGTCTTACAATTGTCCTGTTCATGTTTTTCCCAACTTTTGGGTACCACGTCAGGCTCACCTCCTAACAGTGTCCCAGTTTCTGGCTGTATACTGGGCTCAATAGATTCTGAAGGCTCAGTCACTTCTACAGGATCATCTACACTCATCTCAATGAAACCTGGAAGACTCAAGTATTCCAGGATAGTGCTGGTCTGAACGGGGGACATCCTGGATGGTTGAGGAGCAACATTGACTTTTATTGATTCAGACATTCTTGAAAAACTTGACTTATCAATTTCTGCCTCATTTTCATATAGGGTCAAAGGTGATATCCGACTAGGGCTGTCACTGAATACACATTTGTCACTCTTTCGAGATCGAGCCCTGACACTTTCCTTTTCTTGCTCATTGTATGGCAATAGGGAGCTGGGCTCATCACTCAGCATCACATTTCTCTTTGCTCCAACTTTCTGATGATCATAGGGCAATGTAGAGCAGCCTGAGGGACTATGGCTGAGACCAACTATGTTCTCAGCTCCTACATTCTCTGTATTTGTAACACTGGTGCCAAGGTCTGGATTAAATGGGCCAGGACTGGTGTCTCCATCTCCTCCTGCTACTACATGGTGCAGCTTAGGTGGCTGAAGACTCAATGGAGCAGGAGATGTTGATCTAAATAATGAAGAATCTGTTATAATGTTCCTCACTTGCTTGCAATCCTCCTCAGCTGATGTTCTGTTGGGCAGCTCTTGATTTTTTTCCAGAGGTCTCTCTGGGTATCTACTCTGTATCAAGCTCAGGCTGGTTCTAATGTGAGAGAGGTTATTCTTGGTAGAAGGCAAAAGTGAAAGAGATGTGTATTGGGTGGTTGGTGAACATGAGATGTCTGCTTCCACAGAGTCATCTACATTGGCAGTGTCTTGTTGACGTGTGTGAGGGTACAGACAGCGAGGTGTGTTTCCTTCTGAAAGGCTCTGCAATGGCACCAAGCTAGTAGGTGATGTCACAGGACTTATGTCCCACTGAATGTATGAGGAAGATGAGGGGAGTAATCGCTCCATAGGACTGCTGGTGTTACCAAAATAACAGCCCCTCCTATAATCTGAGACATGTTGGGCCAAGCTGCTGGGTCTTTTTTGTCGTAAATTGATGTTCTGGGGCTTCCAAATGGGGTCTTCAGTCTCAGCACCAGTCCATTTTCTTAAGGGGCTTTCTGACTTTGCCCGCCTCTGTTCTTTCTCATGTACCTGGACTCTGGCAGTGTAGTGCTCTAACTCCCTCTCCATTTGCTCACGTTCCTTCACCAGTTTTAGACATTTGCTTAAGTTGTCCCTCTCTTGTTCTCCATCAAGCTGAGAAACCATAGTGCTGGGCTCTGTCAGATGGCTGTCTCCATCAATGGGCTGGTAACCTGCCTGATGAAGCAGCCTTTCTTTCTCTAAGGCTCTGGTTCTTCTGGTCAGGCTCGGGAATATGTCCTCCCTATACCTGGCATTTCTGTATTTTATTATGGAGTCACTGACTCTCTTTTCACTGCAGTCAGAATAAAAGCTGGCCCTCTCTAGCAAGGCCTCAGAGCAGCCCTGCTCATCATCTGAATAGAAGCAGCCATGACGGGAGAAGTTTCTGGCCATCGCTTTCACTCTTCCAGGGGAAGAAGAGGATCTCTCTTGGTCTGAAGGGGCCACAGTCAACGCTAACGGTGTCCCGCTTTGTCCATTCCTTTCTGAACTTACAGAACTTGATGATCCATTGTTACTCCCCTCAACACAGGCTCTACTGGGAGATTGTGGGAATTCTTTTCTGAGGTTCTTGTTGATGTGACTTGCAGTGGACTCTTCTAGGGAGGGTTGAACAATAAAGCGGCCATCAGGACCTCTTGATATGGATTCAATTGCAGATGTGGGTGATGGAGAACCTCCAAAGTGGCTCTCAAACAGAGTGTAGCAGGGTGGTGGAGATGATGAGGAAAGAAGTTGTTTTCTCTGATCCTGATGATCACTGCGGCTGCCCCTATTAAAGGAGGAACGGTTTGACCGATCAGACGAGGATGAGCTGGGAAAGAGGTTTAGGGGAGGGCACAGCTTCAATTTCAGCACACTGTCAGGGCTGTCAGAAGGTGAGCCAACTCTGAAGAGAGGAAAAATAAGAAAACAAACAAAAAATAAGATTTAAACATGACAGATGTTTGAAAGAAATACATCCAGGCTTTCATTTTAAAAGGTAACTGAAGTAGAGTAACAAAGATGGAGGGCATAGGAATGACACATGCATAGCAGGAATGGACACTTACTGCGGAGACGAACTCTTCTGAAGGGCAGAGGGGATATCTGAAACGGTGTGGAGGGTGCAAAGTTCATATCATGCCACAGATAATGAGTCAAAAGATGAGATGATCAAAACAAAAGCAGCCTCATCAGAAACAGAGATGCCATGCATGGCAGCACCACTGACAGTTAAAAAAAGTCCTTTGTATAAATCATTAAGGCACAAAATGTACATGGATACAATTGTAGCCATAGATCATAGATCAAAACACACATATCAGAATATTTAGTCACCTAATGACTATAAAAGCATGTTGAAGGCTACAATTGTACTTAGAGTAATGTACATTCAAGTTAAAATGATTTCATAATCAAAATTATGGTTTTTGCTCTGTAACGTTTATCATTGCTTTTACCATCTCTCTTCTTTCGGCTCCGTAGATCTCTTCGTTTGTTCATAATACAAGCCATCACCAGAGAGAGGATGATGGCAACAAACAGGAAACACACGCCCCCAATTACGCCAGCCAGCAGGGGTTCAGGAACAGAGGCCAGCAGACTGGGTGGAGCTGGATACATCTCCATACCTGAAAGCCACAAATAACAATATCTTTTAACATCAGGAAAGGTCATTTTCTCCAGAAACATTTTTTGTTATATTGGTTAAAAACCTTTTTGCATCCTGATAGCAAGTAGAGTGGTATAAATACTTTTCATGCATCTAAATATACATCTTCTGTGGGAGGTGTAGGACAATAAAATGTTTGTCCAAGCATTGCATTCAGTACAAATGCAGTGATATGATGTCCTATCTGTATATGTATGTGTTTGTGTGTTGGAGGAGGTGTGGCTTTGGAGAGCGCTCTGAAGGAAGGGTTGGATCTTATACTTTTAAAGATAGTTTGCGAACTGTAAAAATTGCCTACCCTACCTTTAATAGTACACAGTGCCCTAAATCAGTACATGATGCAACACGCATCTTAGACAATAACAAATCATGTTTGATTAAATTAATATATAAAATTCTCTATATCAATGTTTGTAAACAAAATCTGCACAAACATGCTCACTCAAAAATCAACTAACATATGCCCATTATTTGTCAAAATACAGATTCTTGATTTAGCCTGACCTTCAGTAGAGACGACGACTGATTCACTGGGCACACTGACCAGTTTGTCTCTGCGAGACAAAAGACGCAGCTCATAATTCGAGTCCTGTAATAAAAAAAGCCAACATTAGGGACATTCTAAATCAAGCTGGCATGCTTTCCATATTTCACAAGTTAATTTTGTATGTTGTACCTTCACAAGTCCTTGTACGATCATTTCTGTCGTGTTGACTGAAATCGAGTCATATAGAGTAAACCAGTCCCCCTTTTCCCGCCTTGCTTGCAGAACAAAGGCAGTGATTGGTGGAGACTCTTCTGCAGGTGCCAGCCACTGCAGTAGAACACCCGCTGATGTGCGATTGGCTGACAGCGAGGTGGGAGGAGCCAATGTTACAGTGGTGGTCACCCCAGTGGGAACTTCTGTTGGAGCTGCTGCAATTTAAAGACATGCAAATTTTTAATTGTACCACTTGGCATAGAGTTTTGGAATAATTTTAAGTTACACCAGGGACATGGAAAATCACAGAGTATAGAATTGAAAAAGAACTACAGGCACTCCAAACCTTATCATGTATAAGATCCATGTCTGTATGATTAGAGCTGTGTGATATACCTCATTAAGTAAGTGCTATGTAACTGCTGTATGCATGAGAAAAAGTGCTGACCCAGTGTTGTGATGGTGACAATGTCACTAAAGGGCCCAGAGCCCAACTTGTTTTGGGCAAGAACGCTGATCTGGTAACTAGTGGCAGCTAGAAGACCTGTCACCAGCAGGGAGGTTTTGGAGGCTGGTACAGGGATTGACGCCCATTCGTGTTTGCCTCTTACAGTGGCCTTCACCCTGATGGAAACAGAGAGAGAAAACTTATGAAGTATATCAGTTTTACTGGCCAACTCAATAGAAAAACAGCAGGAAATGATGTGTCTTTTGACACACAATATGAAAAATCAATTCTATTGTGTTCAAGAAGAGGTGACTCACCATACAGTGAATTTCTGTGTGTAACCTCCATCAAAGCCCGGCTCCCAGGAAACATTGACTTGATTTATCCCTGGATCCACGGACACAGAGTTAACAGCATGGGGACTTGTGCCTAAAGCCACAAGCAGGGAAAGAGAATAGTTAGAAGCAGACATGTTCGATCTGTTTCTCATTTGTTTTTTGCTTGTAAATGACTGTGATTTTAAATAACATCCATTTATTCCCCATTCTTCTCACCTAGAACTAAAACCATGGTCGAAACACTGACAGTGGCCACACGGTTGGTGGCAAAACACTCCCATGCCCCCTGGTGGTCTTTACCGAGTGGACGCAGGACCAGAGAGCCATTGGATAATACTGTGAATGGTGAACGAGGGGCGGGGCCAACCTACAGCAGATGAGAATCACAAAATGATCATACATTTACAGAGTCTGTGAGAGAAGCCATTTTCTATGTCCCCTCCACTTCTTGTTTTAAGAAAATTACAGTCTACATGTGCTTACCTTTATCCATGTGATGTTAGGGGCGGGGTCTCCCTGAGACTGACAGGGTATCATTAGGTCCCTGCCCACTTCCTGTAGATACTCTGAACGAGGCGAGACACGAAACGAGGGGGGGTCCTGTGGATATCAGCAATTGTAAACAAAGACTGCAGGGGTTGTGTTAAAAACTCTGAATTGGCTGGTCATTAATAATGAATTTGAATATGTTGTGAATTTTTTGGCTATGTCTCAAGAATTTGCTATTCTAGCTGGTGTTTACCTCCAAGATAACTTTGGTAGGTTCTGACTGGCCCATAGTCCCATAGCTGTTATAGGCTGTACAGGTGTACATGCCCACTGCATCATCATTGGCTGTGGCAATAAATACAGAACCCTCCGAGTTGACCATCCAGCCTGGATACTGACCAATCAAGATGAAGAAAACAGATTACAATCATAGATCACAATAAAATAACATGCTTGTAGAAGTAAACATTTAATATGTACCTGCTCCAGGTCCAAAGAGGCTCCATCTTTGGTCCAGTTAACATACAGCATTGGGGGCTCAGCTTGAACTGGGCATGTGATGGTTCCCCTCATGCCTGCAGGCAAATACGTCTCACGGGGCATCCGTACCACTCGTGCAGGATCTGTAAAAGAAAAAGATGGAGGCTGTTAATTCAATAACTCAGATGATGAACCCATTTAATTTTACCCTCCTTTGAAGGTTTGGACCATAATATAAAGGATGTAAAACTATCAAATACACTCACGTTTAACTTTGAGGTAGGCTGATGCAGAGGGTGGAATCATTAGACCATTGGTAGGTGTGCAGGTATAATTCCCAGAATCCTCAGGAACCAGACCCGTGATGAGGAGGGTCCCGTCCACTAAGATTTTTACCCGTGATTTCAGAGTTCTAGTAACACAAACAAATATCTAATTGAGGGCCAAACACAAATAACATTATGACGGACAAACAAAAGAATGACAAAAGTCCTTTGTAAAAAGTAATTTGTAAATCGTCATTAAACAGCAATGCTCTGGTGAAATACTTTTAGGGCCTTTAACAGTAAGACACTTACTCAATGTGATAAACATTTTCTCCTTGCTTCCACCACTCGTATGTGAGGTTAGAAGGATACGCCTCTGCCTGGCACTGCAGAATTGCATCTTGGGACATGTTCATAATGGTGTCTTCTGGGGGAATGATGATGATTGGAGGACCTGTTTGACAACATGAAAGATGTTATATTCCCTTGTGAAAACCAGGGACAACAGAACTTAACCATGAAATTGAATTGTCCTGCTGTTTTGTCACCACAAGGGTGCAGTGTTTGCTTGTTTTATCAGACTACAGTTTCTCAACTTGTCACCCTATTGTAGTTTCTTATCCTGCCTTCCTTTTATAGATGATGGATCTGGAATTTTGCAACACATGTATTTAATTTAGTTAATTTATTCAATTTTGTCTCATTGCACACAGCAGTGCTTTGCCCACATGGACAAGAGCTGGTGTGTCACTGACCTTTGACCTGCAGCTGGGTGGTATGGGTAAGGTTGCCTTCAGCGTTGGACACATGACATTTGTACACTCCAGCTGTTTCTCTTGTAACCTTGCTTAAAGACAAGGTTTCATTGAGCACCTGTTGGGAAAAATAAATGTTTAAGAAGAAAGTTATTTAGGGCTGGACGCTCATTTTGGATTTCTGTAGTCAACATGTAAACAGGGCAACTTTTGATTTTACATTAACTTGAAAATATCTTTAGTTGTCAGCTGCCCATATACCTGAAGGGCATCGGGATCTACATCAGTCCTGCTTTCTTTCCTCCAGGTGATGGTGGGTTTGGGGTTTCCATGAGCATCACAGCGGAGGGTGAGAGATTCCCCCAACATCACCTCCAGAAACGCAGGAGGTGTTTTTATGAACACTGGAGGAGCTAAAACAGACATAAGAACCATGAATCCAATTTTAGTGACTTGCAGTCTGGGCCTCAAAAACAAATAAGTGAAAAAATTATGGAGCATGACGACACATTTAATATTAAACACTACATACTGTGGATAGATACAAAACTTTTGTCTGATAATGGAAAATGCGTAGTGGTGTTTGATAAGGCAAGCATCACTTTTGCTATTGGTCATGATTAGTACTGTGGATTTGAGCAAGCAAGCGTGCAACAGCCATGAACAGGAGAAATTACTAAAATTGTCCAGTACTGACATATACACAGTGCATCTCTACTCAGTTCAGAAATAAATGCAATTGGGAAAGTGATGACATCAGAAATTTATGCTTTTTAAGAGCATGTATTATTAGATTACTCAAACGAAAACAATGCAATTAACTGATCATTAACATTAACGATGCAAAACCTTTAAACAACACAGGATCTTGTTTTCTAATGACATTTTAGACACAAAGACATTTCACAGCCCACAATATTACACAATGATAGCTTATAAAACCAGTGTAAGCAGACACTGTACATATAATGGGTGTAACCGGGGTGTGCTGCAGAGACTCAAGCAATGAGAGTGAGATTCTGTCCTCTGTCTTGCTTTTGATTGCTCATACACACCACAAGATATTAAACGCCACTCTGAGTTCTTGATCCAATTCAGTGGTTGTGTGTGTCCTGGTATTCCCTACGTTATGGAGACCAAATGCTCCCACAAGTATAGTACCACCAGTGCATTTTGACCTTGTGAAGACATTTCTGAGGTCCACAAGTTTATAAATCATACAGAATTATTTTTTTTGAAAATCTAAAATAGCAAAAAGGTTTCAGTGAGGGTTAGGTTTAGGGGTAGGAAATAATATACAGTAACATACAGTATAAAAATGTCGGGGTGACTTTTGTCCTGTAGGTCTGAGAAAGTTCAGTGAGGGCAGGTGTGAAGAGATTGCAAGAAGATTCTAAGAGTCTATTTATTCAGATTTGGGTGAGAAAGTGAGAAAACTGAGCTCTGATTGGTCTAAAGTGATTTATTAGGCTGATTAGTTTTTGATTGATCAGTTTATGGAGGTCCAGTGGAAAGAACCGGGACCTGTTAAATACATTCAAACAAATGAGCTGACATACAGGAAAAGCACTCAATATAAACTCATAAATAAAACTCATTTAGACACACTGACTGAGAAACTGCTTATAGACACATTTCCCAGCAACCCCTGAATGGTTTGATTGATTATAGCCCTGCTGATATGGACAGTTTCCTTTTAAGTTCAAGGAGGGAGGTGTAATTTCCGCACCATTAACGGCAAACAGAATTGCAAAAAGAATGACTGTTTCCAGTATCTTTTTGATGTTGCATAAGTGCCAATTTCAAAGACAACCATCAACAGTCTGAAAATAGACACACACACTGAAATATGACACGGGATTATACAAGTTTCTTTCATTTCCTGCAACAAAGCTTTGAACATAAGCCACTGGGCCAACAGGTTTAAAGGATTTAATTTCACATTGATAAACAACATGTCAGGTGCTTTATCACGTCAGTAACATGACTATAAAACTTAATAGCACCTTCATAAAAGATACATACACAGCATTCATAACTGAATAACTAAAATTCATTCTTAACTGAACCGAATGTATGCATGCTAATGTATGCAAATTAATTTCGCACTGTACCCGAGATGGACAGGAAGTTCCAGGTGCCATTCTGAAACTCATCTGTGGTTTTGTCCAGCAGAAGAATGCGGCATTCAAACCAGCCCTCATCATCCAGGGTTAATTTATCCACCAGCAGACTCGCTCCAGGGCTCAGAGACACACGGCCTGCCATCAAACAAACCAGAGAAATTATTCAACTTCACTTTAGAAACATACTGTATAATACCTGCCTGTGATTAAAACTGTAAATACACAAAAGTAATGCTGCCTAGATACCAAAATTACAGTAAACAACATAATACAATATATTATTGTTTGCAACATGAAAAAAAACAATATATTATTTGTCCACACATCTCAGTACAAATACATTATGCTCAAAATAGCTACCGTGTATTCTCCAAAATCCAATTCCAAGTAACAGGCAAATATTAAATTGTTAAAATTACTCACAAAAGCTCTGGCATTTATTTGGTTTTAATATTTTGGTATCTAATGCAATGACACATTTTTTGGCTTAAATCAAAATACTCTTTAGAGGCACTGTTTACCTGAGACAACCTGCACAAACCAGAAGACGTCTTTACAAACCACTGAGGAATTTAATACGTCAATACTGAATTCAGTGAGGGTGAGAGCTTTCAACACCTGGAACTGTATCAGAAGCTTCAGGAATACACTGAAAATAGTTTATATGGTAAGTTATGCAGAGAGACATGACCAGACCCCAGTTTTACAATAACATTACAACAAGTAAACATTGTAATGACCTTTAAAGATTGTTCACTATCAAAATTTCTAATATAAAGTACCTTTTTGTGAGTAGTTCTTGTTTGTGCAAAGGCTTCCACCATTATGTTGAAGTGTCATGGGTGGTAGCCAGGGTAATGCTATGTAGTTGCTAAGCTGCTCTGCGTGGTTGTTAGGATGTTGCTATGAGGTTGCTAGGGTGTTCTGGATGGCCACCATGAACAAAACTCACCTATAGGGCTCTATAATGTTCTGGTTTGTAAAAAGGGTTTGTGTAATTTCGTATCCTATCTATGAGCGACAGTAATATTGATGTTTTTCCTAATCAAAAGATTAAGTTTGAAAAGTCATGAATGTATTGTTAAACTTCTTTTCTACCAGAACTTAACAGAACAAAGCCACCTGCTCTGGTTTATGGCTGAGGCACGTGGAAACACGTGGACGGATAAAATCTGAACATCTCTCTGCCTGTCGTCACATCTGTTTTCCCTCAAAACAAAAACAGACTCAAGGCTCAAAACAAAAACAGAACCACACAGACCTCATATCAACTCAATGAGTTGTAGATTTGGCCGAAAGAGATGTTGAAATATGATATATGTAAATATAATATGAATGGAACGTGCACACACACACACACACACTCCGTCCAGCACTTGAAACTGTTGTACTACAAGGAACCCTTTGAAACTCGATATGCGTGTTGCCTGGTTACTGAGGTCTGGTTTTCACTGTGCTGTCATCTTCTCTACCACCTCCTGTCCTTTCATTCAGCTTTTTTCTAATTCCTGGGGTTGTAAATGATGACACTGATAACACAGCAGACCCCAACTGTTTCTTTTTTTTCTGGAGGCAGCCGTTGGGATTTAAAAGTAAGCAGCTAAGATGAGACACACTCCCTGAATAAAGTACCACATCATACTGAGACAATTTCATGTGGAAATATTACAACTGAGGAACTACAGTATAAACACACCTGTGTTTTCTTTTGACATCCTCCAGTGATGCATGCAAGAGTGCCTGTGTTTCTTTTGACATAAGCAGGTCTCGAAAGACCTCAATAACCTCATACACGTCTCCTCCAGAGTTTCAGAGGAGATCTCCACAATGTCTCAATCTGATTTGGCAAATGGCAACATATCACTTTTGTCTCTCAAGACCAAATGACCACATTCATTTCATAGCTATAAGCTGTCTCTTTATTTCTTATTTAACTCTTAATTTCCTAATTTAGGAGAAACGTCAAACAAGAACTAAGAACCTAGAACTAAGAAGTCTTGTGCTATGAAAACACAACCTCAGAGCAATACCATTTCTGCTTTCAATAAAAATCAATCAAGCAAAATTCACAGCCCAAGGAGTTATCTTTCAAACCCACACAATACTAACTATGACTAACAATTAAACCTGGTTTGGTCTCGGAGCTGTTTCTGTGTTAAGCGTTTGAGGTTTTGAATAGATAATTATTGACTGATCTAGTCCTTTTCAGAGAGGAGCAGTCTGATGTATATTAAAGAGAGGCCCGTGGCTCAAGGGAGGAGCTGTGTTCATACTATCATTAAAAGGCTCCTCTGATCTGGGGTAAGATGGGGAGGATGGTTATTAAAGCAGGGGGGTAAAAGAGGCTCTGACAAAAGCAGGTGTGGTGAAACCTCAACAAATATACCTCTTAAATATTCTATCCACAGTAGCTAGATTTGACTCACTGGCATGATGCTAGGCTGTTCTGGGGGGGTTGCCAGGGAGTTGCTATGGTGTTGTAAGTGGTTGTAAGTCTCTGCTTTTCTCATACTCAGGGTAAGTGACCCCAAACCCTAAATATGAAAGGAACTATTCTGATATTATTTTATTATTTATAATAGAGAAATATTTATTTGTTCTTCTAATAACACCATGTAGGTTTTCTTGGTTTATAAAGCACCAAATGGACCACATACACTCAATTAAACCAAACAAATTTAAACGTACAGAAACACGCATGGGAAAACACATGCCGTGTGATTATCAACACTTACCACACATGATGTGCAATCCAGGGGGAACCCGCCCCACTATTGGACACTTAACCCTTTCCCGCCACGGGCGATCCATTCATCAATGGGAAGAAAATGAGGAATGCACCCCCTCCCCTTTTAATTCTCTCAGGTTACCATAGCGATGAAACCAAGGGGTGGGAGTTTGGATTTGAATTCAGTGGCCGTATAAATCCGATGGGGCACAAACACAGAGAGGGAGGGAAAAACGTCACAGGGTAACGTTTGTGCAAATGATTTTGAAAAATTACACTTAGAAATGGAGGAAGAAAAATGTGTTTTGATTTAAGTGGACAAAAGGAAATTACACGGGAAAAGAGGGAGACAGAGAGAGAGAGACAGAGACAGAGACAGAGAGAGAGAGAGAGAGAGAGAGAGAAAGAGAGAGTGTTTTTATTTGAACTGACACAATAGCTCTTGCTGTGAGTGACAGATGGATGTTTGTTTGGCTTAAAACATAGAAGTTTGCATCGCTTTGTAGCCGCAGGCCTTTAAAAATGCAAAACATTGGAAACGTGACTGAAATAATAAATCTACAAAATCTAATGGAATTAGACACACGGCTGTGATGTCATGGAACAAATGTCCTGTGGTTATTGTGATGAATATTTGAGATCTCCACTGGAATGGGCTCTTAATGATCCCATAGGGCAAGTTATTGATGAACAAAAATGAAATTACTGTGGCAAGTGCATAGAACGAGTTCCAAAGGAGGGTGAGTAAGTTATTCTGGATCAATGACTAACTCTCAAACAGCCAATGAGGACTCGGTGACCTCTGACCCTATAATTTTCCACCAGACACGTTCATCATTTCGCACAGGTCAATACTGACATGACGGCCGGTCCCCAGGCCTCCACCAACCAATCAGAGTTTGACAATTCCAGACATGCAGAGACAATGAGATTCAGCAGAAGCAAGGTTATTTTTTGTGTTTTCCACTTCCTGTCCTTGGGGCTTTTGTTTTTTATTGCTCTTTGTCCAACCCACCAATGACCTCCTAAATGTTATTGGCTCTTTGCTGACAGTTTCTGTCTGAAATACAGAGTTTCTCTTTTTCCAGCTACCTGTACTTTTCATTCTATATTTGCCTGTATGAAAATATATTTAATTTCTATTCTAAAACACAGATAGCCCCAACTATCAAATCAGACTCGAAACAAAAGTCTATATTTAAATAATATTACCAATAGTACTTCAGAACAATCATTATTTACATACATCATCATATCGTAGGGTAACACCAAAGCAACATGATAAAAATAGCTCCGAACATTTAGAAGCATCATAGCAACACCTTAGCAACTACATACAATATCCTAGCATTGTGGAGTTTCATCCCGGTTTAACACATATGGTTTCAAATGGCTTTATTTGCTTTCCCACCATCGCATGATGTCTGCCTCCATCACTTCACACCTGAGTTGCTGTTTTGAAACATCTGCGTGATGTTCAGTGGAGGGTGATGTGAAAGATTTCTGCTCATATGAGCGACAGTCAGGTTTCTTCACTGTGGGTGGTGGCTGAGCTTGCCAAGAGATTCTGACAGTATCTGGCTCCAAACTCCCT